>JAUKPT010000226.1:0-23132 GCA_032273505.1 Nanomia bijuga | reverse complement strand
TCAGAACTATTCAGGTAAATAGCGTTTTACATACCTGAAGGGTTCCGGTAAATAATTTCTACCTTTTTTCACGATAAGAAGCATTTTTGTGAAAATGCTATAAAGAAGGCAGGCCTGGGTATGAACTTCAGTCTCATCCATATTTCTTACGATTAAGAGTCAATTTTTGTTTCACATCACTTTCTTTCCTCTTTCTTCTTCTTTCTGAAATTTCTTTTTTACTTAGTGTCAGTTTTATGATGTACTGGATGAGTTGCTTAAACTGCACGATGAAGATTGTGTTTATTTAGATCGGTAATGTGTGCACAATTTGATGAGAATGATTTAAGTCTGTGGTTACTAAGTGCACAAGTATACATCAATCCAAACAAGTACACATTCCGTTACCCATCTCATACCTTTAATTTGTGGTATACCCGTTGACGTGCTCTTCCAATGCATTCGACATGTTGAGGTCACTAATGTTATTCAATCCTATATATGTCCTGTCAAAACTTTTGTTGAGGTCAACAGCTAGTAATTTGGTCCTAGGTGTATCTTCTTATTTTCTAATGCGTTGCGCGATTAAACTGTTCCATACGCAATAGTTCTCAAATTCTGATGCAACTTTAATACTGATATTTTGACATGTTGCCCAAAGGAGCTACTTTTAATCATTATTTTCATTTATCAACTTCAGTACTAAAGAAAGCATGAATATTTGGTAACTGAGTAGTGCCTAGTATACTGAGATTGTGTTCTGGTTGTAATGGTGCATTTGTCTATGGTGATTTATTTGTGATTTTATGGGGTGGATATAGCAATGTTAAGTGGACGAAGGAAATCATGGAACAGTGCTCTGAATGAAGCTTTTGAAGCATTTCAGAATATTCAGTATTTCGGACAGTTGAGGGTAAATTCATGTTGCTTTCGTGTTTGACTTGTAATCTCTGAATACCTTGCTGCAAAAAGGTCCGGAAGAACGATATGAGCGAAAGTTTGCCAGCAAAGTTCACTTCAAAAAGTCTAAAACGGTGGATATAAGAAGCCAGTACCGTAATCTGATACAAAATATTGAGCTCTTTTTTGACTCATGTCTTTATGTAGGTATAGAGAGAAGTTGTCAAATGATATCTAACAAAACAATACGGCGAATCTTACCAGAGATGAAATGACGAGAATTTAGTGACGGGTCATCCTTAGATGAGGGGGGGGGCAGGGGGTACACTTGTTGCTCTATTTTTTCTCAGCTGTCAACAGTGTATTCTGAGAGGGGCGTGACCCTCAACCCCCTGTTATTTTATGTCCCTTGCGCACTGATACTGCGTGAGACTGGTTCTTTTTCTTTTAGAAGAAATTAGAAATTATCATTTATTGCAAAACTTAATGTAAATCTATCTTATCTATATATGGTACCAAGTTATTTTTAGTGATGAGCAATAGTTATGTGTGTTAATATATTGGCAATGTTACTAATTTTGTTTTCGCAAATCTGTCTAAATCTTTGATAATCGTTTGATCTGTCGCGAATGAACGAAATGTCTACTAATTCGCTTCAAAAGTGTGTGTAACTGTATTGGCAAATATGGCAGGATTCCAGACAAATAAGCTCTTATTGCATGTTATAAACTTCATTCGAATATCAATTTGTCAAAAGAGCAGAACAAATAAAGTAATATAAAAGACTTCCCGCAGAGGTATTTGTTTAGAAGCAGACATTAGTGCTAACCTCCCCACTTTTGTTTCTTATCGGAATTGTTTTTAACTTGCATAAATCTTAGTCTAAATAAAGAAAAAAAATGGCATCAATTTCTTATAAAGAGTAATTTTTTGTTGCTTCAAAAACATTGTTCAGTCCCCCTGGTTACTCCCCCCTTCCCCTTATGTCCGTCTATACTTACAGCCAATTATAAGAATATTCTAAGAATATTGTCATCTTGAATTTTAGATAAAAATGTATTTTTTTAATTAGAATTAAAATTGAATTAAAATAAAAAATCTAGGGCATAATTTTTAATAACCTTCATAAATGAAGAATATGCTAAGAACAAATCTGGATAAATTGAGCCAACAATTTAAGAATATTCATCTTGGATCAAAAAATTATAAAATTATTTTGACTAACATCGACCAGTTTGTTATTTAGGGGATATTTATAATTTCAATCTAAGAGTTGTATTACTGAAAAAACCTTATGGTCTTTTAGCCCTAACCATTCTTTTCTACTTTTATACGGTTCAATATAGACCAATACAGACCAAAATATTACTCACCAAAATAGGAGAATGAAGGTGGTGCTTTAAGAAAAAAGATTTACTCTTCTTTATTTCATTAGATCAATGTAAACGATCTGTAATGAAAAATTTCCTCTTTTCTTACAAATGGTCAAAAGGTTCTGATTTAATTTTGCAAAATTATTCATTTTAACTGAAATGGAATAGAACTTTCTGGACTTTTAATACCTTTAATGTAATTTTGAATTTAACAAGGTGAATTCACCCACCGACTAAAATTTTGTACCGCCATGAAATGACAAATTGACTGATAATTGTTTTTTGAATGAATTGAATTTAACAGACATGTTATGCATGTGCCTTATTACTTTGCTTTCAATAAATGTGTTCCATCGTAACTAAATATTTATTATCATTATCTTTCTCTATATGCCTCTCTCCATTCGATTTGATTTTTCTATTTTGTTTCATGTCTGACATATCTCATCATGAAACAGTTTCACGGACATATAAGATTTTTTTGATGTCGTGAACCAAAACTGTCTAGGCTTTGTCGTGTAGTGCCAACCTGTCACCAGATTGTTTTGTTAATAAGAATGAGGTTGCACGTTTAACTTTGGTCTCAGTTGTCTATGAATTATTCATCTTCAAACGAATATAAATATCAAACTATTATCTCCAAGCCTGAAAATATTTTTTTCTTTCCCTTCGGACGTATGTGTGATAACATTTCATTTCCCATCATTGTGCTAACGTCTCGGTCATGGCCGATGTCCGACGGTTATTTTCACCCCTGAGTCTTTAATATAAAATTAGAAATATGCAGTATTGGATGAATGATTATTATTTTTGATTAGCCGAGGCTGAAATGCCTCGCTTCTTTTGTACAAAACAAAAATTTACCAGTTCTAATTCACCAAAATTTCACATTCGTCTACCATTATTTATAAAAAATGTACGTTTTTTAACTGTATTATTTTTCAAAATAAGATGCACATAAATGCGTTTTTTGAAGCCATTTTTCAATATTTTTTGCTACTTTTTTCTCGTTTAAAATGTTAAAGCACTTGCTCAGATAATACAAAGAAAATATAAGAATTACACTATTAGAATCCTCAAACTTTGGGATGGTCGAAAATGTATATGTTGTTAGGGTTAGGACCATTAAATCCCGGAAAATGGTCAAAGAAAGGAACCAACTTTGAACGTTATTTTTTTTCTTAACCGGGGTTATACCGGAGGTAAACGCATTTATGTGGGAAGTGTATCTAATTTGGAAACAGACTATAAATGTGTTGATATTGAAATTATATTTGTGCTTTTGAAGTCTTGCTAAAGATTGATAAAATAATTTAATCACCATTTCATGTTTTATTTTAGAACTTGAGTGAGGAGGTCCATTCTACTCTAATTATACCAGGTATGTCAACTTACTACTTCTTCTTATTGTATGCTTCAACATTTCATCCCTTGTAAAGATATAATTATGGACTAGCGTTTACCTTCCCATGCCTTTTTACAAATCTTGAGTTTCCTCAAAACATTATTTTCAACTTAAAAACACGAAAACAGACATTTTTTAGACGCAAGATTTAATGTTTTTTTATGATTTTTACCAGCTCGGTTGTACATCGCATCGTGGACATTTATCGTTGACATTTATTTTATTATCATCTTTTGGCAATTCTGTTCATTTCTCCAGAACTTAGCCCGTAGATAAAAAGATGTCGGTCAGACTTTTTAGATTATTCCAAAGAGGGTCAGATATTAGTTATTGTGTCAGGTTTTCGCTCTTTTTATCGGAACCAGCCTCAGTTTTGAGCCCTTAAAGTTTCTTATAATCGATCCATTATGTTGCATTCGACAATATTGCAAACAACACGACCACACTATAATAATATAATAGTAAGGACATTTTGCAAAAGAAGAAAGAGAAGAACACGTCATGATTTATTAAATTGTTATAGAGTATGGTCACAACAGCTTGTTTAAAAAGATTCGTATGTCTTCTTCTCTTTAGTTTGGTAAAAAGAACGCATCTTCGTTTCTTCTTCTTTTTCATTTGAATTTTTTGAAAAGATGGACATTTTTCGAGTTTCTCTTTTCGTATGATTTTGTTTTGCAAAGTATGCCTATTTTAAGAACAGTAAGCCGACATATTGTCTTGTTTTTTCTCTAGTCAAATCATATTCGTTTTAGATTTTCAATTTTTGTTTTGTTCTTCATTTTATTTTGTGATGAATGTTTTTTTTTTTCTGATGAATGTCTTTTTTTTTATAAATGTTTTTTTCTGGATTTGTTGTTGTTCATCTTCTTATCTTTTACATATATTCTTTCATAGCTTCGTTAATGTTATTAAGTATATATTCCATATTCGTTTTGCATATATATTTTTTTGGTCTAAATGATTTAAATGCTTTTTATTAGTTCAAAATCAAGTATGTGACAGATTTTGAAAGCATTTTTATTGCATTTCTTTATTTTGCGATGGAATGTCACCATGAACTCGATTATCGTTCTTTGTTTGGGATTATCTCAAAACTTCGTCTATTTTAGGCTATTGGTTGACTGGATATAACATCATATAGATTTCAATTTGTTATCTAAAAAATCTTATCAAATATTAACTTCTCATTTTTGAATATAGCAATCAGGTTAATTTATGAACCAATCATAAGTCTAAATTAGACAACGCATAGGGATGATCCTTTGCTGAAATAGTACTCTCTGATTTTACTCTTGTTTGGGTCCATATCTACTTAATTTTAGTTAAGTTTTTTCCGAACTTTTTTTATTTTATTTTCAGCACTTGCTAAGATATTAAAATGCCGAGTTTCCAGTTAGGGTAGCGTGGCTGTTTCAGAACTTCGGTCGAGTTTTCCGCAGAAAGTAGTACCTAAAGCAGAGGAGGGGAAAGAGTACTAGTCCGTGGAACATACCGTATAATAAAGTACCCTTGGGTCAGTGGGTGTCCGGGAAAAATGGTTTGTTTCTTAAGGTCTAGAATTTTAGTTGGCTGCACCCATGATGAACAATAGATTTGTGCTTTAAGAATATCTGAGAACATAGCAATGACATGAACTTAACAAAATATTATGACATTTTAAAGAATTAGATAGAATAGAAAAGCTAAACCGAATAAATGTATTTCCTTAGATGTTTTGACAAAATGAAGAACAGACTATGGACTTTTTATATTCTAAATGCATATTTGGTTTAGCTTTTCTACTCTATTTACTTTAAATAGGTGGCGATATATTCAAGAAAGGCATGAGTCTAATGTTGAATGGCTTCAGTCAGGTACAGCAGAATTTATTTGCGTTATATGCCATATTTTGAGTACCCAAGTCAATTTGGAGGTACCAACACTGGTATTCTTACTGCTAATTTTAGCAGGCCTCCCAGACACACTGTAATCCTCTAAAATCCTGTAATTGCAGAGTTTCTCTTTAATGGTCTGTAAATCCACAAGTATGTGTTTCTGGTCTCCCGGAGGGCTTCAAATTTCAAAATTTCCACCCTCCTTGGGGGGTAGATACCAAATGCATCTACTTAAAACGAAGGCCAGATATGCCCCTTTTTAGATTTGCCCAAAGCCCATGTTGACTTCATGTAGAACAATAGGCAATATATGCGTGGTTGGCAAATTAATTTAAGATTTCTGAAAATATCCTGTAATTATCCTGTATTTAATCGGAAAAAATCTTTTAATCCCCTGTAATATTGTAATTTCTCCTCCTTTAAATTTAAGTGAAAATGTTGGGAGGCCTGTTTAAGGAAAAATCACGAAGTCTCGACACAATCTGATATGTTCCACGACTTAGTAGCTTAAGTGGGGTACTGGATTTTAAGGAGGACTAACAATATTTTCCTGCGTAAATATGTGTGTTGGTCAAATTTCAATTTTTAAAATCTTTTCCTTGAGTTTCTTCGACCAATTAAAATCTTTGATTTCTGATATTTTGTTTGTCCGTTACACTTCGTTGGGTCATGACACATACAAAAAAAATTTAGGGAGTATATACTAACATTTATTTGAAGTTTGATGTTGCCATGTCCCCTCCCTTACCTGAATATTGAGAGGATAGACATTTTCTACTACATTCTTGCGTATGATCCTGATAATTGAATTTATCAAGATATAAGACTAGCACATTTTGAGACCAGTTGATTGTTTTTGAAATAGTTAATCATGTTGAAAGTTGCCTTTAATTGATAATCAATCAAAATTTAAACGCCAAGTAATAGTTTCAATCATTAATTCCTGACGTCATGTGTAGTTCATTTTTACTGTCCAAAAGAAAAACTTGAAAATCAAGTACGTACCGAAGCCAGGCACAGAAAATAATGTACTTTTGACTTAAACTCTGCCAGGCTGCACTACTGTTTCTTGGAACATAAGCAGCTACTGGAAAGTATGTAACAATTATAGTTGACTTTTAGTATTGATTTTACTAGCAGGAAAGAATTGTAACGTATATTTTTTACCTTAATTAGAAATTCAAAGCCACCGGTAAATATTTGGCTAAAACTTCTTATTTCTTCCCCCACCATTTTGCTATTTTGCTTATTTCTTCCATGTTTTAGGATGCGAAGCAATAGAAATCGTTTATTTCTTCCCTATTTTTCATATTTTACTGTTGGCGTTGTTGGCCAAAACTTCAAAGACCTAACGCGAACAGCATAATTTATCATACGCTTAAAACCATCATTTCATTTAGTTGATGACGCAGGACATGACAGGGGACATTGGCGGGTGACGGACAACTTTCCCCTCCAACACAGACTAAACATTTTGGACGCACTTTTAAGGTAGATAGTGGTTTGCATTTATGGTGGAACAGCTATGCTCGAGCTCTTTTCGAGACCATTACTAAAGACCCAAGTAGTATTTCGTTTCTACTAACTGACTTCCCAATTTCCCTCACAACGCTTGGGTCGACCCGTCGGGATTGACTAACGATAGTTATGCATTTTACCCACCCACATCCAGTAAGTATTTTGTGCTGTCGCGAGGTAAATTTGAAAAATAATCCAATCCATTGTAACTCCAGGAAGGATTAAGAGTACTATTATCAAGAGAAGTGTTGAAGCGTGCCAACTCCTGTCTAATGTTTTTTTCTTGTTTTTAGAAATTCTATCATCGCTAGACTTAGACAATACAGGGTAGGTATCATTTCAGTTCTATTGTTACTATCATATTTTGCTTTTGGTCACGAAGGACCTTCAAATACTATTGTGAAGACGAAGATCTTTAAATGATTCAGATTTAATGACTATATAAGCCAAATTTCCTCTTAGAGTAACGGCCTCATTCGGCAATGGATCTTTCGCTCTGTTGATGCTACAATTATTTTTCTATGGTCTATAATGTATTTTTCTTTGTTTAAACTTTGCTTGAAGACATCGATTAACTTGATCAGTGCGGGTTTTTGTCTTTAAGTCTCTTTTAAAATATATCAAAATGTTGCAGATTTAAAGGGATATAAATTTTAGTGAAAAGTAAATGTTTAGATACTTCAATTTCTTTATTTTCAGTTGCGCAAAATTAGAGGACATCAGAAGTTACTTATCTAAGTATGAAGTTGAAAATATCGATTTTATTCTTAAGGTTAGTACCTACACTAATTCCGTACAATTTATAGTTATTTGTTTGATGATGTTGTTTTAAATCGTTATAAGAACCTCGTTTAAAAGATCGTTTAGGCTGAGATTGGCTTGAAATTTAAGAATATGCCTTGGCTGAGTCAAGAAACAAAATATTAGATAATAATAATAAAAGATATAGCTTCGATAGCTTAGATATATACAAGCACGGACTACTAGAATCACGGAAGGGATACTTCAATATCACGGTAAAAAAAAAGTGAAGACCAATGCTCTCATTTTCGAACGAATTGGTGAAATCACTTCATTTCTTCATTAAAGTGAAGTTCAATATGTCCTTTATCTGACCAAAAAGTAAAAAAAAAATCAAAATCCGAAAATTAGATCCCCTGAGAGGCCTGGAATTTTAAAACCTTAAATCTATTACACTTATGTGAGGAAAACTACCAATAGAAGCGGTTGGGAGGTGTTCAAAAGTGCAAAAATACATTTCAGACTGCCATGATGTGTTATATCAAGCATTTAAACGGACTTAAAACTTATCTAGGGTCCCCGAGACATGTTTTGCACAATATATGAAGATTAAGGAGACAAACTTGACTAAAGCAAAACCAAAAGAATTACATTTATAGATTAAATCACATTTGGAAACTAAATATTACACAAATTTCAAAAAATAGTTGTTAATGGTTCATTTTAGGAGTCTTTAGGGGTCAAAATGGGAGTCATAAGGGTCAAAATGTGCCCATTTCTAGAAAAAATGGATGATATCAGTTGAAAATTTGCAGTTGTACATGAAATCACATTTAAAGACTAAGTATTACATACATTTCACATAAGAACGCGTTCATTAACCTCTGCACAAAGTGTGCCATACCAAAAATCAGTGAAAATGTTTTTTGGCAATATCTCTGGATATAATTCCATATTAATCAAAATATTTGAGACACATGAGGTTGTGAGGGTTATTAATAAGTTGCAGTAGTTAATTCTACCATCATAATGTAAAAAGATAGGGAAAAGATAAAATGTAACACTTTTGAGTAACTATATCCCTATACTTGCAATTAGAGAAGCATATGAAATGTCTGTACAATAATATTGTTCTTTGGGTCAATAGTAAGGGCTTTAATGAAATTAGCAAGAAAGTACGTCTTCTGGAGCAATTTTTAAGATATATTTGTAACGAGTGGTCTAAAATCTTGTAACCAAATCATTCCTTAAATTGAAAGTATAAATGCTAATCATTGAATTTATATCAGGTGATGTTCAGATAAGTCAGGTATATGAGATACATTTATGGATTTTTTAACCAGAGAAAAATTATATGTTACATTTTCATATCATATCTTGCAATTGTCATATACTCTTAATTATATGATTCCTATTCCTGGTAAATAAGACCCCCTGAAACATTACTACATGATAATGGCATCTTAGAAGAAGGTTTGGTCTATATACTAGGGTGACCAAATTGGACTTTTTTTCCAATACAAAGTGTGTTACAATACCATCCCTTTGTTGTTTTTATATCAAAACACAGCCAGATGGTCCAAAATACCATATATTATCACATAATAAATTGTGCTTTTTATAACACATTCCATCCCAAAAGGTTTTGTAAAGCCTGTTACAAGACCATATTTCGACTTGTTTTAACTGAAAGGCTGTTACTCCTCATCTATTTACTTTCTTAATATAGGGCCGCCAGAATCTAAAACTTACATCTCTCTATTTACCCATAATTACTTTGGTTAAGGACAAAATGAAAAAGTTTTTAACTTATAGGTTTTGAAAGGCAACATACTCTAAATGGCACAAAATGGCTAATGAACGCGTTCATAAATAATTGCTAATAGCCCAATTTATGGGTCTTTAGGACTCAAAACGGGGGTCAAAAGGGTCAAAATGTGCCCATTTCTAGAAAAAATGAACAATATGTGCTGGAAATTTGCAGTTATACATTAAATCACATTTGGAAACAGAATGTAACATAAATTTGACAAAAATTATTGATAATGGAACAATTTAGGCTTCATATAAGATTTAATGTATAATTGCAAATTTTCAGAAGATATTATTCATTTTTTCTAGGAATGGGCACATTTTGACCTTTTTGATCCCCGTTTTGAGCCCTAAAGAGCCATAAATTGGGCCATTAGCAATGATTTATGTCAAATGTATGTAATAATTATTCTTTAAATGTGATTTAATGTATATTTGAAAAAATTTACAGCTCATAACGTTCATTTTTTTCTAGAATGGGCACATTTCGACCTTTTTGACCTCCGTTTTGACCCCTAAAGACCCCTAAAATGAACCATTAACAACTATTTTTGTCAAATATGAGTAACATTCAGTTTTAATATATGATTTAATGCATAAATATAATTCTTTGGATTTTGTTTTAGCCAAGTTTGTCTCATCAATCTTGACATATTGTGCAAAACAGTCATTTCCCCTCTATTTTAGGTGATTTTTGGCCCAAAAACATGTCTCGGGGACCCTAGATTAGTTTTAAGTCCGTTTAAGTGCATGATATTATACACCATGGCAGTCTGAAATGTATTTCTGCACTTTTGAACATCTTCCAACCTCTTCTATTGGTAGTTTTCCTCACAAATGTAATAGATTTAAGGTTTTAAAATTCTGGGCATGCTGACTGACATGCCTCTCAGGGGATCTAATTTTCTGATTTTAATTTTTTTACTTTTGTGCCAGATAAAGGACATATTGAACTTCACTTTAATGAATAAATGAAGTAATTTCATCAATTCGTTCGAAAATGAGAGCATCGTTCTTTTTTACCGTAATATTGAGTTTTCCGTCCGTGATACTAGTAGTTCGTAATAAAAGATGTACAAAACATACATCATTGACATGACTGACAATGACAATTTTGAATGCTTTTCGTATATTATGGTTTGTTACATCGCCTTTTTCTTTGAAGTTCTTTTAGGAACGTCAATAATAAGAATATCTCTCCTTTCTGTTGTCATCCATTCATCCATTCATCATCCTTTTATTTCAGGACGTTAGTGTCGATGCGGATGGTAGGGTCGAATTGAAGCAACTAGCAAAACATTTCGAACGAATTGTACTCGATTGTGGAAATGGTATGTACTTCTAACTTCCGTTTATAAGTCGATCCAGTTACCAGATTGGGTTTAAAGCTTATTAGTCGACGGGAAACAAAGTGGCTTGTTGGTCGGTTGGTGTTCTTCTCAGTTCATATCTAGATCACAAGAAAAGAATTCGGATTGTACTGCCAGAATGAGTGTGATGAGTCAACTTCACTATTTTATCTATAGTGCCCTTTTCTAATGTTTTTTATCATTTCTTTCTAGCTCTATCAAAAGTTGTTGTATTGACTTTTAAGGAAGAAGTTACCAATTTACGGTAAGCCTCTTCTAATCTTGTCTGGCAAACTTCTTGTGCTTATTAAATATATCTGGTGTTCCAAGATCTCAAGATTTGATACAGATGAATTACTTATCCAAAATTCTTATTTTCCTTATTTTTGGTGACTAGTCATTTTATTTTGAAAATAAAATATCCTTTTGAATCTTTTTTTTATCATACTCATCTATCAAGTAAATTTGTTTTACTCATGTATATGCTTGTGTTGAAGTATAAGTGTATAAGATGTATTAGAGGATACAATTGCCCTTATTTGTCGTTTTGAGCTCTGATTATAACGGTCCTGGTAAGTAAACAAAATAAACCTGAGTGTAGCATGTACTCATGTAACATAGTTAAATGGCTAGCTGTGTTATTTTGCTAGAAAGCTTTGTGGGAATATTTGTTAATTATTGTGAAATTCATAGAAATATTGTTGAATTCAGTGAAAATTAGGGAACTTGAGTGAATTCTGCGAGCTGAGGAAGTCAATGATAAATTTTTATCAACTGGTAAATCCTTGGTCAGGAAAAAATTTTCCTGATATCCATACCCTGATTTCAATACATCAATTAATCAATTAAATCTGGATTATACTGTGATAACAAAACTGTGATTTCCGTACAACCATCTACGTCATTTAATCGAATGAAGACATCTATTACATGGTGTACATATTAAATCATACTCAACTCGCGTTCGTGCTCATGTGCTGCATGTTCCCTCGACAATATATATATTATGCTACACCAAACCCTGGCTATGGTCTTTTAAACATGTTAAGGAATGTAATTAATAAATCAAATATATGCAGGGATTTCTTTTTCTTGAGGAAGAATTCTTTATTTGATGCCGGATTGAATTTAATGTGGGATATTGATTTGAGACTCTAAACAGACTCAAATGTTTGTTAAGGAGGGGGTGAAACAAATTATGCTCAAATATGGCTTCATACTTCACTCTTAAAAATAGTCATAGAACTTTAGGATAAAGCTCACGGAAAAGAATACATAAAAATGTGTGTAAAATGTCTTTTTCAGCAGTATGTTTGACACTGGCCAAAATCATCTATATGAAACCTCAAGTCACTTCTTTCTCAAGTGATCGCTACAAATCCAATGAATTTTCTATGTCATCACCATAGCAGTAATAATACCATCTCCCTCAATACAGATTCATTATTCTCCCATTACCATCACAAGTGATATCTAGTATCGAGCACGTGATCACACTTCAGCCAATGGGCATTGAATATTTAGACTTTGATTCGGACAGGTGGCAAATAGTGGATCGCGTCTTTACAACTTCGTATTCTATTATATATCAATTTATTCATGCCTCATTTGAATCGAAATCTGATGAGAGCAAAGAGAAAGAAAAATCTGGTTAATGAAGCAATCTATCAACTGTTTATCTTATCTTAATACGTTAGTAAGTACTAGCTGCTGAAAGAGAAATCTTTAGCAGAAAAAAATAAAGAAAAAAATTTTAAAAGGAAAATTATAACGAGAATATAAAATTGAGTAGTTAGTGTTCATTAGATTTTTAGTCTGTCGAATTGTTTGCGATTCGAAATATGACGATTAGTGACTACAATTGTATTAATAACGAGATTAATTACATTGATAAGTTAAAGATAACTAGACTTTTGTTATTATATTAAAGACAATTACAATTAGCAACAATTACGACGAATTTGAATTCATTCGATATATTAGTTGAACTCTATTCTTTTTTAAAAAAAAGACAAATGGCAGACGTCTTGCTAGGTAGCAATTATCGTTCGAAATTATCTGGAAATAATAATGCAGTTCCGGCGAAAACGTTACCTCCGGAAGATCGTTGGAGCCCTGATATTCTCAAGAGGATTATCGAGGGACACGAATCGACGGAGATTTTTGAGGAGTGCAATGAGACGAAGGAGTATGATGAACGAGCGGATAATCTTGTGAGCGAGTTAACGAAATACATCAACAGGTTGGTTGGGTTCACTCTTGTGATCGGTTATTTTTGCATGCAAGGTTGAGGGGAGAGGGGTATTAGATGGGATCATAGATTTGAGTGAGAATAAGGGCCTTAAAATTTCAGCTAATCTGACAACTTGATTGGTTCTTTAACCCTATTTGGACTGGGCTTTTTAGAGTGCTATAAGACATGGGGGCGGATTCTACGCTCCCTCTCTAAAATCCGCAAAAATAATGCAATTAATGCCAGGCTCGACAGACTTGTAGTCCAACCTATATTGTACACATAAATCCAAAAAATAATTTTTGGACCATTATTCTGCTTACGTCAGCACTTTTTCGACACGACGTCACCAAAATTCTTAAAAATTCAGTATAAAAAAGTGCAAATAACAAAACCATTATAAAACTCGATATATGCGTACCATTAAGATGATGTTATACAGCCTAATGAAACTAACTTATACCTATTGAACATATTTTGGCACTAAAAGCAAATTTGTTCTTAATTCAGAAGCACTGCTCCTTTTTTAGTTCTACAATAAAATCATGATAACCATTGTCCCTCTCCTCTCTATACTGGTGGTCATCCAGTGGTTGATATGGAATGTCTTTATAAATGCACTTATTTTAGAACGAATATTTATTTTCTGAGTAGAATAATGATAAAAGAAAATTAATCGGTACGAAACAATGGTAAATATTCTGGCCGGGGAGGGCATAAATAAGCTTTTTTGCCAAGAACAGGAAAAAAGGGGAAATAATGTCAATTATTAGCAAATTTTAGCGTTTTTCTAGCATTTTTGGTCGTTTTAAGCAGAGTAATCAAATAATTTGTGCGAATTACACATTTATTTTGCCTTAAACAGTCCTTTTTCACGCTATTGCCAATTTTACCTTACAATCATTAGTCAGTCACAAAAAACGCCGCGAAACACCGCAAAAACAGGGCAAAGAAATTTTGGTGGATGTGGCATAATTAAGGAATTTTGGCCAGAATATTCACAGTGAGTTTCTGAGCGATGTTTCTACCACCTAAATCCAAGTATTCGGGACCCACAATAATCCTTCTATAAGTGAAGTGGGTGAGTGAAATAACTTACTCAAATACTCAGAAAAACGACCAAATCATCGAATGATCTCAAAAAAGATTATGAGAAAAAACAGTAATTTTTGTGAGATTCAAGTGTAGTGAATTGTAGATTTCAATCAATGGTCGCTTTCCCAAATCAAGGCTGAAATAAGGACGAGAAAATCTTTTTTAAATATTAGGTATCAAATACTGATTGCACAAATCTTTGGTTAATGTTCCCTTTGTAAGTATTTACGGACTCTTTTTTGCTGTCGTAAAACCAACATATTGAGTATTTCAGTATTTCTGACTTACGTTCATACTGAAAAAAATGGCAGTACCTTCTACATGGTACTCTAAAATTTTCTGTAGAAGAGTGTAGGATAGTATTTCAGCATTTTGTTCTGCTCTGGACCTCTTACACTGACTCATTTATTAGTACTCGATTATACATGCTGTTTTAGTCGTATTGTTTTACATGTCTTGTTGTATTTTCATTGCAGTCTTCTAGTAGAAAATACAAGCATTTACACTTCTTTTGATAATATTGCGGCTTAAAATTGGGACAGCTAAAAATAAAAGTGTCATTAAAATGTGACACCAACTTTTAGGTTAGAAAAATCATAAATCAAAATATATTATTTCTTACATCATAGCACCTTTTTCAGGTATCTACAGATTTTAGACTTACGAACTATTTCAATATTTTAGAATCCCTTGCCATCTAATAATTCTCTAAAAGTTGTCCATAATCTTATTGATAAAGGATTGTTTAGAAAAATGTCCGAGTTATTAGTAAGTGATTTACCCCTTTTATCGCAGTTGCTACTGTGGTCTAAGTATGACTATATAAATTCGATCAAAACTAAGCCGCCACTAAAAGTTCAAGAGATATTTTTAGATTTTATTTAATGATTTATATTGATCATTAAAAGAAAATGAAAAAGAATTAAGGAAAATAAAAGTTGTTTGTCTTTAGTAAAAACTAAGTTGGTACAGTCCTGCAGAAGCTCATTATGTGCTTACTCTTTTGTGCTCAATTGTAGATGGATCTTTTAAACAAGAAGGGGTACTCTGTGGATAATTTTGTAAAAAGTTGGGGGAGGGGATGAAAAAAGACATCAGGTTGTAAATGCTGCTATTTTGTTAATATTTGTTGGTTTTACTTTTTCAAAGTACATCATAAGAATTGTACCAAGTACCAACTGACTACACAATTTCCCAATGAGTTGTTCCTATTGACTGGCAATATATTGTTAAGCAACTCACATCGTAAGATTTTATTTTCATTTTGTTATAATGGTTGTTTTTATATCACTGAAATATTAACGCGTTAGGATTAAATGGTACGAGCGAGAATTGATACCAGATCGTACCCACGAGAGGTAAAGCCGACCTACCCTACACTACAAGGCTGCCAGTAGCTCGGTCCAGGATTGGTTGCCTGACGACAGGCTGGCGTTCTTGATTTAAGCTTCTCAAGTCACGGAAAAAAACAAGAAACTGGTTTTAGTGAAAACTCGGTCCCTTTGTTATGTCAAAAAAAAAACATACGATGTTTTTTTTCTGCGTAACAAATGGATCGTTTTTTCATAGCTAAAGATTAACTGAAAAGTTTGAAACATTACTTGAACGTAAAAATAGTTTTCATTTTTAAACATTGTTATTGGTAGAAATTGAATTGAGTTTTAAGGATGCATCAGCTGGCAATTCAAAGAGAAGTGATCTGACCTAATAATACCTTCTTATCAAACACCAACATGCTGCTGGGTAATCTCAAGTGCTTCATTGTTGTGCGTTTAATTCACAAATTGATTCCGTTTAGTTGTTAAATTTAGCGTGTGGTGTGAATCCACGGAGAGCTTCATAATGACTCAATCGGGATTTCTCTTATTTGGTTTTGGACACTTGCTTCTTACAATGGCGACTGAAGAAAACAGTATCAGTTCGTACTCGAAGCAAACAGAACAATATTTTTTGTTCATTTGCGAAGGATCGAACTGATTATGTTTTTGAATTTAAAGACGAATGAAGTGGAATTTTCAATGCAAGGTTGTAATGGTTGAGCAGAAACTTGGAACTTCATACAATTGGAGTTTTTAGTAAGGGGAGACATCGATACATATCTTGCCATGGAAGACGTCAATATGACTTCATTATAAAAAACCCTGCCTCTTACCAAAACGTTAATTTGGGGCAAGTTCAGGTGTTTTTTGCAAGATTTTAATACGAAAATAAAATGAACTTAGGTGTTGCCACGATTCAAACTCCAAAACTTCAAACCCCAGTACCACTCCAAAACGTTATATTGAAGTCTTCCATGTCAATATGAGTATGGGTTGATTCGTAGTGACTCAAATCTTGGCAAAAGACTTCAAGCAATCCCAACTTTTATTAGGTGGTGTGGAAACTAAGGTCACCCATCCTGCTCAAATGGCGATAGTGGAAGAAAACAGAACCAGATTATAACAGTATCAGTTTGTACGAGGACATATCTTTGTTAACTGGCGAAACCTCTAGTTGAACTCAAGTAATGGTCTTTATTGGCCCTGTTATTGTTTTATACGGCTTTGTCCCATTTATAAGTGCTTTACCTTGCCTTACCGTACCTTGAAAACGCGCACCGAGTTATCTAGGAGGTGCGAGTACTCCTTTTATTACCCTAGTTAACTCTACTCGTGTAACTTTTTTGGTTTGATACCAAGATGTAACAATGGATGTACGCTGCGCTTTTTCGACAACAAAAATTATGCGGTTTTTGTGACTTGACATCGATTAAGAATGTGGTACAAACATGACATAGTTAATCCCTACTCCCTCCATACAAATGTACCATCACATGATTAATACCTACATAAATTAACTTCTCGCTGCATTTTTTATCATCAAATATTCATTGTTGTTTGGGATGTTTTTGTGCATAATTTATGCGCAGTAAACCAATAAAAATGCATTAATGATGGGATTACTCCACAGAAACAAATAAGCAAATCACGTGACGTATTGATTGATTGATTGATCGTGATCTACCAGTCAAGTATCTTTTATTTCCATTGAACACAGGTCAAGATCAGGATGAGAAGAGGACTATTGACCTCTTTTTGGTCATCGTCTTGGTTCTGTGTCGTTTTTATGACGTCATAATTATGCGAGTTTTGGTTAAGATTTGAATGGAAAAATATCTTCGTTCATCCATTAGTATAATAAATCTCAAAGATCTACCCCTGTATGTTAAATTCAATACCCCCGAAATTCAGGAGGCATATAGGGAACGCTACCCTCACCCCAATCATTAAAAATGAAAAAAAGGTAACTGCAATTCTAAAGGTTATAAGATGCTAATGGAAACCACTATACCAAGTTTAATTTCCAGTATGTGAATACTCCAGAGGATTGAACCTTTATATTTAGACTTAAATTTCAGCACTTCGTACTTCATATATTACCGAACAAGAAGATTTTAACCATTCCTTGCAATTAGATGCAGGTTTTCAGTAGGTTTTAGAAGTGCCTATTTTTCTTTCATACAACAGCATTTGTTATTGATTCGTCAACATATCTACAAGAACTTGTGGCGTCTCAAAATTATGCTTGTTGAATGTTTGGTGTCATTTTAGTACGTTGTCATGTCCCTCACTTTAATTAAGATGAATAATTGACCCAATCACAATACAATTTTTCCTAAACTTAGTGAATTATTTATTCAACATCGAACTTTTTCCAAATTGATTTTTCTAATCGTGTATTTATATGATATAATGTTCGAGGAAAATGATGTTTTATGTTGTTTGGCAGAAATAATAACGTAATGTAATTGTAAAACATTGAATCGATCATAAGAGCGGAATGGTCAAAGTAATGGTGATTATCATTGACCGATTCAAACCGCTTCCACTACCGAGGTAAACATTTTGTGTGTAGGGTTTTACCTTGTGTCTAGCATAAACTTTCCTTCAAATAACTTTTTTCTTGAGTCAATGTTTCTTCTAGATATGTTTTTATGGATTTGTGCTTATTAATCAATAACCACACGATTTGAGGTTGATATCAGGATCTAAGAATACTTTTTAGAGGAATGATGCCGATCAGGTTGATTTTGTGATTTTTACTTGTTTAGAAATGACTTTTTTGGGGAGGGAGGGTGAGGGTGCGCGTTTACATGTACCAGCTTTGACTACGACTGTATTTCAATACTTCTTCCTTCTTTCTTTCAGTGGTCGTCTCGAGTCAACGAATAATGAAGTGAACGTGCTGAAGAACAACCTCTCGAAGCTCGAAACCAATCACAACTCGTTCATCATCGAAGGGGAGGACCAATTGCGCAAAGAAAAGGATAAACACGATCAGAAGTACAGGTAAGAAGAGTAGGGTTGTATATTATTCGGAGCCTAAAAAAATTTTCGCAAATTTTCACTGCATTTTTTGCGGGAGTAAACTTTCACAAAATTCGCGAAATCGCGAATGTTTCGTCCACAGAATTTCGCTTTCTCCTTAGATTACATTAACATTGAAATGTATTATATTTTTGACCAATATAACAGTATGATTATATTTTTGTCCCTTATAGACAACTTGAGAAGTCTTTCCAAACGAAACTGATCGTAAAAGAGAAGGGATGGGAGAAAGAGAAGGAGAAGGCGTTAGATGTGCACCGCGAAGAGGTCATCATACTCGAGTCACAGTTCGAACAGATGCGAACAGATTTGATTAAAACGAAAGAAAAACTACAAGAAGCTATAACGGTGAGTGTTTTTTAAAAGAAATGCATCCTTTAAATTATATCCTCTCCGTGATGTATGGATTTTACTATTTTTTTACCCGTTTTTTGTCTGGAAGACATTATTTAGAGGATAGTGGTCCCTAAAATCAAACTTGATGATGGATTTCCAAAAAACTCGATTTCATCATTAGTGTTCAAATCAAACTCGACCAGTCAACTAGTTAATGTTGCTGAGGAATATAAATAACTGGCAAGCCAATCGCTAACGAAAGCCATGCCTTGTATATTCAACCTTTATTTTTCCTCGCACTGAACAGAATTCCCGTTTAATGAAATTGGTAATAAAGTTTCACTCGTTTCACTCGTTAAATCTATCGATAAATTAAATGGACCTTTTGAAAGATTAATACAAATTATCATGTTTTATGAGGCTATCCATTGAGTATCATCATTGATGATCAGAGTGCATCAGTAGTCCCTAAAAAGCACAATTTATCATGACTAAAAATGATGAATTTGCACATTTTTACATATTAAGTGCAACTCAACCAGTTTTTAGCAGTCGTCATGTGAAGGATATAGAGTAGCAGGTCTAGAAACAGACAAATGGCTAAAGTCAGTGCAAGACTGTCCGTACCTCACAGAGAATATCGAATTTACATGTCGAAAGAAAAATAAATACGGCCCAACAAAACCTTCGTTAGACCCCTTACTAAATGAATCTACTAAGGGCACGGAAAAAATTTATATAAATGATCTTCAAAGTCGTGTTTTAGGAGTCTTTGGTTATTCTTGTAGTGTCATGATAGTCTTCTTTATTTTAGGACAATGAGCGTATGGAGAATGATATTCGGAGTTATTCTGATGAACTGAATTTGGAGCGGAAGAAATTCATTCGAGTGGAGAAAGAGCTTGCAAGTTGTAAGAATCTGAAAGAAAAGGTATGTAGAGTTTGTCCTTTCGGATTCTTTAATTGAAATCTATTCTGTGCTTTCGTTCCTATCCATACAAAACCATGTCTGCCATAAAATTTGCTGAAACATTTGTCGCTTCGACATTTTACATTAGACAACCATGTTTCGGACGAAGGTTTTTGGTGCTCTTTTCAACCTTAGAAACAATTTACATATACCGTTACCTTATCGCCTCTTATTATGTCATCCCCTCCACCATCTATCACCACCACCACCACCACCACCACCACAATAATGTTTTGCCTTGTCCGAACTTGTCAAAACTGTCGAATATGGCTAGAAAAGGCTGTACCAGAGTCTGAGAAAGGTGAAAAAGGTTCCTGATCCTAATTTTCAAATAATTCAAAAAGTTCCTCAAAAATGGAGGCCTTATGTTGATTGACCATTCGGTTTGACAACAGAAATTGATATGTGTGTGCAAAAGGTTCCTAAAAACTTGGAAATATCGGTAATGAGCCGAGGTTCCTCGTGATCCCGGATCACAGGATCACACCTTTCTCATACTCTGCGTCAAGGCCACAATAAGCACGCACAGAACTCTGCTGTTACACTTTCCTAACATTCGTGCAAGCCATTAATCATGAAAGTCCTTGTTTTGATTTATTACTACCAATTTCAATTTTGTTATAGGTAGCTAATGCTTTCTCCGATTTCTCGTACGACTGTTAATTAATATCAATTTTTATCTTTATCGAAGAACTTTTATTTTTTGAGGTGGGGTCCTGTTTTGGAGGGTTGGTTGGTGGTGTTATCACAAATGACCTCGTCGAGGTTCCTAATTTATAGCAAAAGTTTTCGAGAAGCTTTTCAACAATTTTTATGACCTCGTTTGAGTTGCCGAACTTACCTTACCTTACCTTACCTTACCTTACCTTACCTTACCTTACCTTGTTGTACGGTCTTAAAATTAATTTTCGACCACCAAATTACAAAATGACGATTTCTCTTATTTGTGACATTGAGTTCACAAGGAGTGTGGAGTTGACAGCTCACAAAACTACGTTCTTTTAGTTTTGGCATTAAATTATCCCAAGGCAATATATTGCAACCAAGGAGAACTGTTGATAAATATTTGTCGCACTAGATAGTTAGTACAACAACTTCTGCGGTAGATATAGAAAAAAAGTTTTGTATTGTCTTCAAATTGTAATTGGTATGTAATTAGACTAATTATGATTCGCTTTAAGTGTAGCTTGATAAGACAAAAAACACTAGAGGAAAGTAATTACATTGTTTGCGTATCTGGCTGCAGTGGTTGTGAGGTACTTGTACTTCTAAAGAAAAGTATCTGTAAATCTGTAATCAATAAATAGTTACTGAAAACGAACAAAATCATGTTAAGGATCTAGTGATAAATTGATTTTATTATTTGCATTGACGTAAATGATATAATTTCTAATTATTTTGTTTCTCTGAGGTTCATCCCTTAGGAACTGAAGCACTAGGTTTTAACCATGAGAGTGGGAACATAGCCCGCCCAAAATGTATCTACAAAAAGGCTCCGTGTTTTTGAAACATAGACTGAATAGAAAATGGTTTTAATCATCAGGGATTAGCGTGGGCTTTGAATTGACGAAGAGAATAAATGAAGATCAATGTTCCAACTAATTATCTTCTTTCAAACTATTTTATGAAAATACAATAATAATTGAATATATGAGTTAATTACGGCTAGTGGATACAGAGTCTGAGAAAGTGAAAAAGGTTCCTCGATCCTAATTTTTGAATAATCCAAAAAAAGATAAAAATTGTGTTTTTATGTTATTTTTTCGAAGTGTTTGAGGAAAAGGTTCCTCAAAACCTAGTAATATTGGTAAGGAGCCAAGGTTCCTCGTGATCTCGGATCACAGGATCACACTTTTTACAGACTCATTATTTCGTCTCAGCTGGGATTTGAACCCAAGACCCCAGTTGTCTTAGCAAGCGTGATATAGGATTTTTTTTTCATTGCGTCAGAGGGGTTGACATTAAACACTCACAATCAAGTCAGTAGATCATTGCTAGGTAATATCAATCCAGGTATTACACCTAACTAGCCCAGCTAGCTAGAGTAGGTCACATATAAGGGCCATTACACTTAAATTTGAACAATCAAATCATAAGTACTTTTTGAACATCTTTGCTTTTGAACGATATATTTTATTGGAATTATTCCTGATCCATAGCCTTGCATCAATGGTGTTTATGACCTTTAAGGTATGATTAAATGAATGTTATTGTCGCGTAATCCAAAGATTATGTAGAAAGTTTTAATCTGTAAAGACCCCGATCAGTAACCTAAAATAAGAAACCTTAACCTTGAGGTTGAAATAGACTTAAATTCATTGAAATGGAAGGTCGATATCACAGGAGATGTTAAAAGCTCCTCGACTGATATCAAATATATTTCTTCTCGCGTGTTGTGTACTTTTAAAACCGAAACAAAAGTTCTTAATGGTTATGACAAAAACAAACGCTTAGCAGGCAGGGGATAGAGGGGCTGCAGACCTCAATTCTTCAAAATTTGGGTAGAATTTATTTTTCTATCAAAATGTCACAACGTCTAAAATAACGATCTTGAGAGGGAAATGTTCTTCACTGGCCAACCATGGTGGCACAGACACTTTTATATGACCAGGGAATTTTCGAGAAGCCCCCTAGTTATTTTCTACTCCTATGCCTATGATGACAAATACTTGCAAAATTAGAGTGTAAGATAGGACCAAAGACTTAGAAATGAAAGTTACTCAAAGTAATATAAATTGACGAGAAATTATAGGTGGTTAACAAGGGGAAAGAATTAACTGAAGAATATTGAGGCTCCGGACTCGTGAGTGTGCAAATTGTATACGAGGAACAAATTTTCGAAAAGTTTAACGATTGTGTAAATAATTGATGATAATAAGTGAATTGCTAAGAGTTTATCGCCAAATTCGGCTTTATTAGCCGTTCGATTGGTTAGAAATAACATTAACAAGAGTCTGATTGGTTAAATCTAAAATGTCACAATTTGATGTTTTGTCAAAACCAAAAGTGATTAAAGCAATTCTACATGAACTAATCAGAATCTTGATGATGTAATCTTTAACCAATCAAACGGCTGAATTAGCCATAATTTATTCTTGATTTTCTCATCGAATGAGTATGCGACTAGAAAGGTCTTAACCCTAAACGTACTAACGTACGGCTATTTTAGGTTAATCT
>JAUKPT010000225.1:0-23146 GCA_032273505.1 Nanomia bijuga | reverse complement strand
TATGACAGGTAACTTGCATGAATAATTAATGAAGCAGGTGTCCGCTGATGTGTCTCTTTTGATTTTTATGATCCCTAGGGTCCAACGGTAACATATCAAAAGAAAACGGGCCTGTACCTCAATTTGCACGATTTGTCTCATTTTTTGCATTTATCCGCCCCACTAAATCAGATTCCTTTTAGTTTTAGTCACTTTTATTCGATTTCAAATTACCAGTTTTGACAACGTATAGTAGAGAAATATACACACATGAAGACAAAAGGCTACGACAACGGAATTTTTCCAACCCATTGTCTCCGCAATAAGAAAATTGACCAAACTTTCAAAAATTGAGTATTAAAATCAGGTATTAAAAGATGAGTTTACTACTTATATGGTATGCCAGAGTGTCAGGTCTTATTTGGAAGTTATGACTCAATTTTGGCCAATTCTGGACAGAGAAATTCTTTTTTCGATGCTGACTACTTTTCTATCATTATATACAAAATCAGAAAAAATTAATGATTCAAATGGGAGAAAATGACTCAAAAAAAAGCCTAAATTGACAACATATTGCCCAAATTTTGGCCAAAATAAAGTATTCTCAAAAATCGGGCTCCATCACGTTTTGCTTTACTAAAGACTAGCTTGATGCAAAAAATGAAAACAATCTGATGATCAGTTACCAAAAATGTTACTTACTGACCTCCAAAGTCAGTGGGTCCTAAAAGACTTTTTGCAACTTGCGACATTTTGTTTCTTTACTAGAAATATTTCTCACAATAGAAATTTGATAATAAAAAGCAAAAAAAAAAAATCCTAGAACCACTGTAGTACCAACTAAAAAATTGGAAATTATAAATGATGAATTTATGAGTTTTTAGGAAAAACAACATGTTTTTAAAATAACCATATTTTATGTCATGATTAACATGTTTTGTTAGATCATCCAACATCGTCAGAATAAATTGTTTACAATGATTTGCTATATATTTTACAATTTATATTCTTTTACTTTTTACTGAAACGATGGAGAACATATATTTAAGGTTCCGGTTTTATTAATTGATTCCAAGTTTATTAGTAATAATTACAATACTTTTAAAATAACATGGTATTAGCGGTAATTTTAAATTTATAAGGCCTTTTTCTGGCATTTAAACTAGGTCTTTTCCATTTAATGTGAAATGCTTCTTTCAATCTTAATAAATTTTCTGTATTAAAATCCGTTTCCTTCTGACCATTTCAGATAATAAATCAAGAAAGCTAAACCGTATAGATGCATATTTAGTTTCAGATATTCAGAAAAGAAAAAATGCTATATATTAATCCGTCTGTACTTCGGTAGTTACACCATCTAAGGACTAAAAATTAAGGTGTAACTACCAAAGTACAGACGAATTAATATATAGCATTTTTTTTCTTCTGAATATCCGAAACTAAATATGCATCTATTCGGTTTAGCTTTCTTGATTTATTATTCTGTATTAACTTTGTTGATTACTTTAAAGGAGGATTCACTACAAATATTATTACATTGTTCATTAGAAGCTAAATATTTATAGATGTGTGAATTGTAAAAATAAAGGAAAATTTCTTACTAAAAAAAGAATCGAATAAATAAGTCTACAGAAAGTAGCATGACGATTTTTGTTAGATTATATTGAGATCAAAACAATTATTACTTACTCTAACTGCTCAGTCCTCTTCATCAATCTTTTATCCATTTCAACAGGTGACAAACGAAGCATGTGGTTCGGTACGGGAGAGGCTTGTGAAGCCTTGTTCCCTCCAGTTCGTGTCACATACCAGTTGACAGGAAAGAATATGTAACATCCTTGAGTAACAGGTTCAAACTTGATCAAATTTGATAAGAGTTTCAACTCGGTTTGTGAAAATCTTGAATTCCATTGGGAAACTAAAACAAAGAAGTACTATAATATTGGACAGTCTCCTTTATTTTGACTTTTTGTTTTGATGAAAGAAAACATGAAAAACGTGTTTTAGGACACAAGTGACTTCAAGTGTTGAAAGAAAAGGGTTACCATTGTGAAAGAAAAACTTGAATAATAGACATTTTTGACTAAACCAATAACAATTTTCTACAATTTAATTTCACACCAGGTATTTAAGGATGAGTTTAAAGTTAAAATTTCAAACTTATGAGAGAAACTACTTATATGGTATGCCAGAGTCAGGTCTTATTTGAAAGTTATAGGACTCAATTTTGCAAAACGTGTTTTAGGACACACAGGTTTCCATTGTGAAAGAAAAACTTGAATATTAGACATTTTTGATTAAAATCAATAACAATTTAATTTCACACCAACAAATAGCAAAAAATCTATAATTTTCACCAATCAAATCAATATTTTAAAAATGATCTTTAAAAAAAATATACTTTGTGATTGAGTACCTGCTTGACATTTTCGATCACTTTTAGTTTTGGTCAATGTTTGATTATAACTCATAAACACGATATGACCCATAACGAAAGTCTATTTAGAAAGTGATTCACACACATGCTCTATATATCTATTTGTAATATTTTAGTTATACATTACAATATACCAAAAAAATTCCAATTAATTACCCTGATTAATTATATATACTCATAACAAGAGATAATTACATTTAATTATGAACCTGGATAATTTATTTTCCATAAGAAAACAATTTAAGTCTATATAGAATAGTTTTAAAAACTAACTTCCAACGCAAAAGTGATCTAAACAGCAACATTTTGTGTTATTGTGATGATAAAACTAATTAGCTGGTGAAGTGTGAGGTGTGAAGGTTGCAAAACAACAAAAACAGTGGTGAGTTTCATAGCTATTAGGAATCAAGTCCATAATATCATTAAAGCTATCAATATTTATTTTTTCCTTTAAAAGTTCCACCATTTCTAATATTTTTTTAGACTTTTTTCTATTTCAATAAATAAAAAAAGTTTTAGAAAAACTGAAGAATACAAAACAAAATATATTTTTTTGCTTAATACTTTATTTAGATCTCATTATTATCTCATTACTTCTACTGTAATGTACTGTACTAAAGAACTGCATACCAAACATATGCAAAAAGCTTTTCAGACATTTTTAACTCCTTGTTCTTTAGGGATTGTCAATTATGGCTAATTTAGCTGATTGATTGGTTGAAGATTACATCATTAAGATTTTTGATTTAACATAACATCAAATTGTGACATTTTAGATAGAACCAATTAGCTTCCCAATGATGTTATTTCTGAACAATCAAACGGCTAAAATAGCTAAATGTGGCTATGATCCCTTAACTTGTTCCATTGAAAGTATACTGTTAAAAAATGAAGAAAACAAGATGTAATGGATTGGACCTACCAAATCTCAGATAGAAGAATATTATGCACTACAAGTAAATATATGCATTGATAACCAATCAGTTGTATGTATGTAATTTATTGAAGCAATCATAATATGCATTATCATGTATAATTGACGAAACCGAACTCAAAACTAGTCGGCCTGTACTGTGGGCATACAAGATGATCAATTGTAAGTGAAGCTGTTGGTGCAACCTCTCAAAGTTGTAATATCAGACAGATTGAATAAGTCAAAGTTGATATATTAGTTCAAAACCCATTTTAGGACTCAATTGGCCTAAATACCTCGACCAACTAGTCTTGTTAGTTATTATGTCAGCCTATCATTATATGCAAATACAAAGAAAATCAATGAGTCTGAGTTGAGATTTTTGCCTGAAACTCATTTTGGGGAAAATATTGGCTTAAACTATCACATTTTGGACCAAGATTTTTTTCTTAAAACTATGACCACCACCAGGACTTATCAAATATCATGAAAATATCAGAAAAATTTAATGATTTAAATTAAAAAATATGTCCAAAAGCCATTAAAAATGCCTTCATACAGACTGGTTTGATGCAAAAAATAAACATAATCTTATGAAAAGTTACCGAGAAAAACTGACTGACTGATTGAGCCTAATTCTTAAGGGTGGTTGTCTACAAATTATCAGTAAATTTGTATTCTCATTGGCTGAAAATTACATCATAAAGAACCTAAATATAATCTAAATATTATAATGTTTTTTTCAGATTAGAATTGATTTTAGAAAACCTTTACTACAAAATTTCTGCCAAAACTAATGCATAATTTACCGATATTTTGTAGACAATTCTTGAGAAGATATCCCACATACCTGACATATTTGAGGTTTCATCTAGTGTCATCTCGAACGGTTGATCTTGATTAGTGAGACATGGGCAAACCCTTAAATGTCCCAAATTGTCACATATGGCAACAGATGACAATGTACTGCAGTACGTCAGTTTGTGTATGGAACGTCCTTCGGGCAAATTACTTGGCATTTTCAGTTCAATTAGTTGTGGTACTGACAGAAACATGAGAGAATTATCAGACAGACCTAACAACACAAGTGATTTTGGCATTAGATTTGAATATGGTGAATTCTTTTCTGTATTCTCAAATTGATGTAAAGCAGTGAAGTTTGTCAGCAAATTAGATGGTAGATTTCGACAAGGCACGATTGTCAAATCTTTGATTAGTGAATTGCTATCAAACTGGCGTTGAGCAATTAATTTGAAATTAATGACGTTCTTCTTTGTTGATGTTATTGAACTAACCAATAAGAAATCGTTGTTTGGAAGCTTATCACTCTTCTCTTCAACTCCAGTAGTTGTCCTCTTTACATGGTCTTGTTTTATAATGGTGACTAAAAATCCATCGACAACCAGCAAGTCTGAGATGTACATATCCTTGGTGTAAAATGTACGATCAATATCAAACTTATGAAAAGTACAGTCTTCATAGACAGTTTTCATATCTTCAATCTTGACGATTTCCTCTTGATCGAAACCAGTTTTGATTTCATTTCCACTTAGTGCAATGTTCTGTGTGCCACCATTAGATGGATGAGGATGCGATTGATTTTTTTGTGATGCTAACAAATATTCATCGATAACTGCGAGCTGACTTTGATCCATTGCAACATCGTCATAAATGCTATAATCATCATCAGAACCGACTGAAAAATCATCCTCATACGTCTGTCCACTCATTGGAGCAAATGGATTATTGATGTATGGGCTGACAAAACCACTCAGATTGGCATCAGCAGATTCGTTCTTCACTTTTACTTTGCCAGCAAGTTTATAGACAAGAAGAGAGAGCTTACATTTCAGTTTCTCCTTATTCTTACGACTCTTCCGTGCTTCAATTTTTACACCTGCAATGATAAATTTATCACAAGTCTTTTCATCTTTCATTATTGTGACACTTGTAATACGACATGACCGCTCCACGTTTTTTGATTTGACTTTTGGAGTTTTAGGAGTGTTAATATTATTGTTATTAGCAGTTGTTATTGATTCAGGGCTCTTCAAGAAATCAGCTTCATTACGGTGGACATCATTGTCATTTTCATCACTTTGATCTAGAATCATATCTTGTTCTCCTCCCTCCAGCTGTTGAAGATTCATGTCACTTACAAATCCATTGGGGATTAGTGGTTCAGTCATCCCAATGTTAATTGTCTCTTTCACTCCATCAGCAGGATTAACTATCACACAATAACTTTCACCATCGAATTCAACATCTGTCATTTTTGTTTCGCCAGAATGAGATTTAAAAACATAGTTTGTTGGAGAGTTTAATGGGACTGGAATTATACCATTGCTTGAAGTAAATGTCAGTTCTTGTGTTTCGTTTGCAGTCAGAGTCGACTCAAGTGAGTTTGTTGAGTTTAATGAACCATTTGCTTTTTCAGCTGCGATTACTTTTAATGTGTCAGGTAGCCTGTTTTCAATTCCGTCTAGTGTTTCCCTTTTCTTTGTTTTCGATAGTGGATCTTTGATAGCAGACACTGATATTTGATATTCAGAATGAATCTTGAAAATAAAAATAAAAATAAGGAGTTAAAGATTTTTAAATTGTTTCCGCAATTTCCACAACTTTCCATATACTTGTACTGTCCACTTTTATTCCTTTTTCTAAATATCCTTAATTTTTTTGTTAGTAATGCCAAGGATAAAACCATGAAAACGAACAAAATAGTACACAATAGTCAAATACAGTGACGACACAATAATTTCTAATCAGACAAATCCATCAGAGGAAAATTGTGGCTGGAGCTAAGTAATGTTGTTAAGTACTGAAAACAATGAAAAACTTTTTTCAAAATAAAGATTTCTTTTTTGCTAAAGCAATAGATTATTTACCTTTAATGATGGAAATGTTTCCCAGATCACTATATACCCTTCTTCTGTACCAACAGCCAACAATGTGTCACAACTAGTGTTGCTCATACAAACAATCTAAAATATAGTTAAGAGTGACAATTTCAACCAGTTAGGGATCATTATACTCATCCAGCTGCTAGAAGAAAGTGAAACATTCTATCATTTATAGCACATTATAAAGTCAATGTGGGCTCCATTTTTCACTCAGGAATTTAGTTGTTCGAACAACTAACTAATCTAGCAATATTTTACCTTATCATTATTCCTTGATAGTTTCTGTGCACCAGCAGTAGCCATGTATGCTAAAAATTGAAAAAAAAATCTTAAAATGAATACTGTACTGAACACCATTAAGAAAAATCAACTAAAACACATGCCCTGATGATATTTAATGTTATTGTTAGTCTTAAAACAATAGCTGATCTTAATTGGTTAAATATTTCATCTTGCAAATTTTAATAGGTTCACTAAAATATCTCTCTATCAGCACCAAAATATTCAGTTTTAAGAATTGCAATATTTTTGAACGAACTAATCAGGTTTCTCATGATGCAATACTCAACCAATCTGGATAAGACAACCAACCTTGTTAAGAGACAATCACTTGTCACATTGTTGGCAAATTTCCAACTCTTTGACATTTTTCTTTAGTGAATTTTTTCTTTTGTTTACCACAGTAAGATTATTCTGGATAACGCCCTTAATTATATCATTTGCTCCCCTTAAATATTTTCCAATAAGATATGATAGGTTGTTGTTTCTACATAATGGGAACATGAGAAAGTCAGCTGAATGAGAATCGTCATGAGACATTATTAGCCAAACACCCATTCAATACTTAAACAAATCTATATCAGTGTTTGGAACATACCCTGGGAATTTGACCGAAAACAATTAGTTTTGGGTACTAACTGTTTTGCTTCTGGTCCTTGTTCTTGTTTTAAAATGTACAAACCACAAACTATTTTTATTTCTATTCATGTCATGGCAATTAATTTAGTGATTAGGCCTTAATTTTCATTTGCTTTATAGATATCTTTTTTGTAATCATTTCTTTGTTTTCCTTTTCTTGCATTTTATAGAGGTATAGGTAACATTTTTTAAAACATCATTCTGCCTTAAAGTGCTCCTTCATTAGGTTGGGTCGGTCTGGTTCTAAAACAGTTAGAACAGTGTTCTCAAACACTTAGCAACTTACCCCCTCCCCCCTCTGTTAAGATTCAAACATTTGAAATATCATACTGAATCATAATGTCAACTTATATGTACAAAACTAAAATAGCAAAGAAATATCCAACATTAATTTGTTAGAAGATGTATTTACCTGACAGAGGTACATTTTCAGTGTGTTCTCCTTTCACAAATGGGCAAATGGATGCATGTCTTTTATGTTCAGACCTATAAACAAATTAAATTAAATTTTTATTCGTGTAAGCCAATTTTTTCTCAATATTACTGAGCAGTCTAATATGAAATGATTATTTTTAAAAATGAAGAAGAATTGCGGTCAGAAAATTAAAAAGAAAAAAACAACTTAATTTTGAATTAAAATTGCAAAAGTTTAATGTCACCTTATTTGGCTATCTTAGCTGATCTAAAAAATGGAAATCTGGCCAACATCGGAACACTCATGTCTGTTGTAATCAAATCAAAAAACATTTACTTTTAAGGAAGAAATCTTATAAATCTAAGAATTTTTCATACTTTTTGTTTAAATAAAAATAAAAATATGAGAATAGAAGAAAATTGAAAAAATTACCATGAATACCATAATGATGACATGTGTGCAGGGTAACTATTTAACCTTTTTAAGAAGTAAGAAACCACACATACATTCATCATAATCATGATAAAGTGAAAAAGGAGAAAATAGGGTCTGGATATCTTGAATTATTTTATTTATTTGCAATGACCATATATCTATTTTTTATTCTCCCCTTCTTATTTCAAATAGTAGATGGATATTAAAGTTATTTTAGCAATAAATAGGCAGTTTATTAGATGTTTATTAGAACACCCACCATTTCATGTTAGATATCATAATTGTGTATTATAACATTAATATGCATTACCAGCCAAAACTGATTGGGTGAAAAAACTCAATTTTGCCCAATTTTTGGGACAACATTTTTTTGAGAAGAAAACAAAACACCAGTCTGCTACTAGATTTTAATTCACATTTTTCGACAAACAATCTTTACATTTTCCACAGATTATCATTATTTTTAACGGGGTATTAAGGTGAAGAATGAATGGAGTGGAGGGAGACTGCTTAACTTTTATCAATCATTATTTATTTGTCAAATCAAAAGTTCCAATTGAAATTAGTATTTTATTATAACATGCTCTTAAAGAAAACAAGTCTGTTTAAAAAATATGTAAACAAATATTTCTAATTACTTTAATCAAACAAAAGGTTTTAAATATATTTCCTTCTTCTAGCTAACACTCTTTCTTGACTGCAACTGATGACATTTTCACACATCTTTTATTTTTACTTTTGTTAAATCAAAATGCCTAAATATATATTCTGAAATAGATCTAATCTAAATCAGTCAGTAGTTTTCTCTCTCTGGTACGGTGGAGGTGTTGGGTGGTGTGCTGAAAGGCCACGAACAACAGTTATTATAAATATATTTTTGTTGTACAAGAAAGGTTTCATAAGGACGTTGGTTAGTTATGTTTAATACTTATTCCATACCATGGCTGATCTGATGATTCCCAGCATACCAAACAAACACTGCAGGTGAAACACATTGCTCGGTCTTCAGCAGATTTCGTTGATGAATGCTAAAAGAATACAGCAAATATCATGATCATAAATACATATTGTAAACAGTCAGGAAAATATTCTAGGAGAAAAAGGGAGGGATTGGTAAGCAGAAAACATAAAGGGATGGATTATCAGAACAACACCGGCTAAAATAGTATTTTAATGGATAAAATCTTATATAGACAAGAATAATTCAAGTTGATACTAACATGCTCTAAACACGATAAATCATATGGTATTTCTACATGACATTAACATTTTATGGCCTGGAATCGCAACTTTTGAGCATGATGCATGATTGTAACCACTCAACTGCAAGGTTATTTTTTTGGGGTGAGTCAAAATAAAATATGAAAGAACAAACTAAGGAGATCCAATAGTGATGCATGCCTATGCGTTAAGGTATTTTGTCTCTACTCCTATGTCTATCACAAAAAATGATCATACAAAGCATTCAAAATCTTGGCTAATTGTAAAAAAACACATGCAATATGCCAAAAGCATACTTGGACTCGAATTAACTTTGTTCTCCTAAGTGCATTACCCTCCCGTTTGGGTGTCTTGTAATTAATTAACACTCCATGGCTGAATTAGCTCTAATATATTGGAGCTAGTACACTATGAGAATTAACAAGGCATCTTGTAGATAAGATACATAGTTCACCCCAATTTTTTAAGTGTAAGGTTTCAGGTGTGGGGTTGCGAAATGCACGTAGCAGTTTGATAGATTTAGTATGAACAAGCGACCCAAAAGTGGACCAACCAATAAACGAAATTTCATTAAAACAAATAATCTTAACTGTCATATGAAAATATTTTATATTTGCAACAATTGTAGTTGAGAACACGTAGATCCAAAGTAAAAACTAAAAAGAATAGTCTTTAATAATCTTTATTTTATAAGATATTTTTGAACCAGAAAAATAAGGAATTTTCTTTAGACATTCAGTTCTTCTTCTAAGATGAAGAAGATAATTTATTTAACATAAATTCAAGTAAGATCCTTCGAGTGGATTGTAAGACAATTATGGATCCGACATAACAACAACACATATCTGGTACCTTGTGAGCAGTGGGTCATTGTTTGAACCAGATGGTTATTCTCAGGTCAGTATCATAGTAAGTCAAAATTAAAAGAAATATACAAAAAGACCAAATAACAAAATAAGGCTCCAGAGTTGACTGGGTCCTAAATTTATGAAAATTTTGGTCATGTAACTCAAGAACCAGGATATCCCAGACATGCGATTTTCACTTAAAGATGCAGAATATTTTACAGAACAAATTAAGATAGACAAGCGAAGTAGCAAAAAGCTATAAAAAAAGGGTGCTATTTTGGCTTAACTTGGGCATGTTTGCTGAGAGGCTGAGAGCCTTTTTCAAAATATCTCGAGAACCAGGTTTTTCCCAGACATGCGGTTTTTGCTAAAAGATGCAGCACATTTTGCTGAACAGATTTAAGATTTAAAAAAATACACATTAATGGACTACTTTGTCCTTGAAATACAAAAAACAGATTTTTCACCAAATTTTGGCCCAGGAAAACCGGCCCCGTCACATTCTTTCTACTATTGACCTTTAACTTCATCCTATGACTAGTTTTTGAGAAAAGCCCTGAACAGACGGACACCAGTGATTTTATAGGACCAACCTCTAAGTCGGTGGGTCCAAAAAAACAAAAACATATTGGTGCCAAAAGACAAAACAAGGGCCTATATAATTGTTCCCATAACGTCTCTTATTTTAGTATTTTTTGGACAATTTGTAGATCAAGCGATGCACAACAATAATAAAAGCTAATTTCTTCCCTAATTTAGAGTTATACCTTATTTATGTATCTTTCTGACCATTACAGGAGACTAGAGACAAGAGAAAACTCAAAGATATCAAACATTAACAATTTTTTTTCAAATGTACAATTAAAAATGTTCCACCAATAAAAAAAGTTGAATACAAAGGATATAATAAATATCTGACAACATAGTATCTAAATTATGCTTTTATCGTTGAATATCAGCCAAATATTTTCTTGAACAATATAAATTCTAGAAAATTTACAAAATAAAAAAAATATAACATACACAATAAAGTTTCATCTATTATAACCAAAATAACCAAAATCAAATCAAGACATATTTATGTGCAGTATAACGAAACTTATAATTATCATTGCACAGATTTGCAGGTTTGTTGAGATAAAAGAAATGTTTAAAAAAATACCAATAGCTTTGCTAAGATACCATAGAAAGGTTTTCTTTCGTATTAAAAAAGAATTATAGAGATTGTTGTGGAAATTCTTTTATAATAATAGCAAATAAATTGTTAATATTATACCAAATATAAGATATGACAAACCTGGACAAACAACACAGCTGAATCAAAAAAACTATTTCAAATGAATTTTTAGGTGAAGAAAAATTTGAGGGTTTTTTGATGAAAAATAGTGAGTTTCTTACATCCAAATAATTCAAACCTTTTAAAATAATAATGAAATATCAGGTCTGCATTTTTAAGAATTAAAGTGATAAATAAAAAGATTAAAGATTGCTTGTTTCAAGTTTCTTGCTACAAACCATCCTGATTATGTACCATCAGTGTTTCCTTCCAGCTCAAGCAGTGTGAAAAGTCAATCTCCTCACAGGCAAATACTCTACGAAGAAAAGTTGCTATTACAAAGCTCAGACATAGGATTAAAACAATTAAGTAGTCGTAGTAGTGATGTAATCAGTAATGGTTAATGATTTACCCGATTTTGATGAATAACTTAAAGAAATAGCGAGCACTGAATTCACTGTATTAGATTAATAATAAAACTAACGATATATTACCAGAACCAATTATACCCGTAGAACCTGATGATTCATATGACATCCTACTAGGAAAAGAACAATTTACGAAAAGAAGAAATCGAAGTATTGAATAATACTGCTGCTAATTGATATGAATCTGCTAGTGAGAATGAAAAAACAGCTTGCTGTACTCTGGCTTATCACAAGGTGTGTTGATGGGGTGTTAGGTAGCTTTGTAGACGCAAAATGCCCAATTCATTTTACCAAATATTTCCCAACTAGTGTCAGATCTCTGGAGAGGCCTTTTCCAGGCGTTTAGACCAATCCTAAATCGGATAGCCACAGTAGGAACAAAATTCCCAATCGGTCAACCACGTGAAAAATATTTCCTTTCTAGCTAATACCCTGGTTGATAAGTATTTGTCATCAAACCAAATCAATGATAATAAGTCATGCAAATTGTCATTTGAAAACCAAATAATACTAACAATCATAAAAATAAGGTTTGACATGACATTCAACGTACTTGTGAGAATTTACAGTGTCTCTCTTTCCACAGTGATTGATTACTCATGACATTGGATAGGCATAATGTATGTAAAGCTTCAAAAGATTATCAGAATGCAGGAACGTGATGGTGTATTTGAAACAATGCTGCCACACTTCAAATACAAGTTTCCTTGTTTAATATTAAGAATAGTCTGTTTTGAAGTTGCTGTAGAATCACCAAGTTCCCTTCTTGCGAAGATAAAATTATATAGTCAATACAAAAGAAGAACTTCAATTTAAAGTTTTTATTTCTTGTTCTCCTCTCGAGCATCAGATGTCGTAAAAGAAGTTGTAAAAGAATCTGGCTTTCATTTATCGAAATACCACATGCCACATCAGATATTAGCTGACAAGGGTTCATGCTCGTTGGAAGTCCTTCAGAACTGATCCTTTACGATAGGAAAAATCCAAATTTCAGCAAACAAAGTTGAAACTTACAGAAAAGTTGCATCAGTTTGAATACCTCTTCAAATTTTAAAAAACATTGCAGATGAAGCTAATTCATCTATTGTTGTTAATTGTGATTAGCTAATTCTGTAACTGTTAGCACTGCTCTTGTAAATCTTGGTAAAAGTATTGTATATAGGCACGTCATTATTTCCAAACATCTGGTAAAACGCGTAATGAAGATTGGGTCTTCTGCAAATTTTTAATCAAAAATACTTTCATTTCAGCCCTGTTTTTTTTTTCACTTCTGATTTTCTAGGAAACATCCGATATGACGTCGTAGGTAGGATAAAATATTTTTTCACAAAATGTATTTTAAATGTATACTGTAAGATTTTATGTTCTTTAAGAATTACATAAGAAACATGGTCTGAAAATCAATATTTTGAGATTTATCCAAAAAACAACAACATGGCTTTCCTGGTAAAGGTGAAAATTGAAATTGAAAACCTGAAAAAAATACATAAAGTATATAATTAGAACGAAAATGTTATGCTGATTTCAAAAAAACATTAAAAACAGTGTCTCAAAGCAACAGAAATAATAGAAATTTAAAGAAATGTTTTTTGTTTGTAATTAAAGCTATTGTAGAAAGTCAGATGCAAAACGCCATGTACATATACCTACACACACATAATTTATTTATTGTTTAGTTAGTTATTGGTACCCCTGAGATAGTAGAAAGCCAAGATATTTCTCCAGTTCACAGCCCTTCAAATATATCCAAACACTCAAAATCCATATCGCGAAAACCAAGACAACAAGTCTTCTCCAGTGTCAGTGACCACTTCAAACAACTACCATAGCGATTTGTCATTCATGTCACCAAAACCAATGATGCCAAGTGACCACTTCAAACTATGTCCTATACGTTGACACACCAAGACATTGGCGTAGTAAAGCAGAGCGAAAGTGCACTTTGACTCACATCTACTTTGAAAGAGAGATGGTGAAGGAAAAAACTTTTGAAGAATTTACATGGAATGGTTGAAGAAACCAAGGAGTTAGTACTTATAAGTTAACTTGCACGCACAACTTTATTTATATCTATTTATATCTATTTATATTTATAGCTTCGAGTTGCTACAGCTTTTTAAATTCTGATCGTAAAAATTAGTTAGGTTTTCTTTGGTTATTTTTGAAATTGTACATAGTAATTTAGAATGTGTAATTCTTTTCACATTTTCAAAGCAAAGAGTAAATTAGTTTAATCTTTGATCAGGCCCTGTTTTTCCTATTGTGCTTAAAAATGGCTTGAGAATTAATGAATCCAAGCATGTGTATGCTTATATAATAACTTTTTTCTGATGGAGGATTTTCTATTTGTATCACTTAGGAAACAAACTTTCTATGTAATCGAATACATGATGACAGAATTGGGTCAGAAAGAGTTGAATTTTGTGAAGAAAAATGTTGAATTTCGTTGAAAATTGATGAACTATGTTGGAAAATGGGGAATTACTGATGAATGTAAAAATGAAATGCATTTATTTAATCAAGCACAAAAATGAACTTAATTAAGTGCCTTCCCTTTTTCTGAAACTCAAAAAAAAGTGCCCTCCCAAATAAGCACTCATGCCATGGGCACTTATCGTCCAAAAATTGTGCTTTCAAATGTAAATGCCCATGGATGCCCATTCCAATAAATACACTATTTATTTATAAAGGTTTCATTTTTTTTTATATAGTCACTTTAATTTTTCAGAAATTATATTTACATCTTACCTTAGCTACCTTACTTTAACCTTATCTTTTTTAGTCCAGTAGCCAAACGAGGTAAAATGGCCTAACCTAGAAAAAATTTAGATAAAAACATATTATATACCGTTAGAAAGATAATTTCATCAGCTTTTCAGAAATGAACTTTATCCGTCTGTATCATTTGGGGAAAAAAAGTTACAGACCAAAACCTAAGACCCATTTTTTATTGATATAATAAATTTTAGTTACGTTCGAAAAGATTTTTGCGTTCGAAAAAGTCTTTCGAATGCAATTAATTACGTTTATATCGATAAAAGCTGTTTGTTTTGTTGTTTTTAAAGTTTATAAATAAGCCTATTAGAAATAGCATATGGAAAAAGGTAGTATTGCACTGAAATAAATATTAAGAAAAAGTATTTGTTATGGGTACCTTTGACCGAACCGAAAGTTGTTTTGAAAATTTCAATTTGTTTTTTGGATGTCATAAATAACATTTATTTTTTTCTTATTTTTCTTCTGTCTAATGTTTTCTATAAAGTTTGGAATTATGCAGTGTTGCAAATAAAAAAGATTTTTAAATACCAAAATTTATTTTTAGAATAGATTAAATAGAGATATCATATAGATATGGAAGAAGACATATTTATTGAAAAAAAAATATGTATGAAATGTAATGAAAGAACAAGTAATGAGAGAAATCAGATATGCTTAGTAGGTGCTCCAAAGGGAAGACGCAACACAAATGCAAATCCAATAGACAAACTGATTGAACAATGTGAACAACTTAAACTGGATGAGTTAAAAACAAGGCTGCTGGAAAAGAAACGCAATGCTGAGCCAATATACATGCATACTTTATGTAGAATATATTTAAATAATAAAATAAGAGCAAAACGAAGGGCTGAAGCCCAGTGTGAATTAGATTCTAAACGTGTTATGACAGAAAATGTAAGCTCATTAACTAGATCGAATGAAGAGAAATTTGACTTTAAAAAACAATGTTTCTATTGCGCAAATACTTGCCAACCCGATCATAAACATCCCGAAAGAAAGAACTTTGAATATGTGCGAACTAAAGATTGTGGAATTTTCAAAACTACTTTGCAAATTTGTGCACATCGAAATGATAAGTTCTCAAAGTCTATTGAAACACGGTTACTTAGTGTTAATGACTTAGTTGCTGCAGAAGCAAGATATCACAAGTCTTGTAGATCTAGCTTTGAGAATAAACCATCTACAAATTTGACACCAGGAAGACCAAAATCGGAAGGTAAAATTAACGCATTTATTTCAATGTGTGAGAAATTTGAAAATGAAATGGAAATGTATACTGTAACGGAATTTCAGGAATCAATGAAAAAGCTCAACGATGAGGTTTACTCTGTTAAAATGATTAAAGAAAAGTTGAAAGAGAAATATGGTGAGACTGTTCGCTTTGTACAAAGAGAAGGAAAACGTGATATTATCCTATTGGAAAATATTAGGTAATGTTTTATTTTATTTACTTTTTTATTGTGTAAAGGTTTATCGCTTTATACCTTAAAATGAGTCACTTTTACTTTATGTTGATTTTATGATTTTTAGTAACATTCTGACTGAAAGTTGGTACAAAGATAAGCAAATCAGACCGAGAGATGAAGCAGAAAGGGTTATTTTGACAGCAACACAATTACTTAAAAATGAAATTCGAAACTATGATCACAAAACAGATGTATACCCAAGTATAGACGAAGATTTAGCTGCTTCAAAGAAAAACGTTCCTCCTCTGCTTGGAGTCTTTATAAACGCCTTAATCAAATCTCCACTTAAACAAATGTCGATTTCAGAGGCAGTATTTTCAGCAGCTAGAGCAAGAACTATAACACCGCTTCAACTAGGTCTTGCAGTTACAGCTGATAATGAGTTTGCTTCAAAAAAGTTAAATATGTTGTTAAACAAACTTGGGTTTGCTGCAAGCTATGACGAAGTTAGTTTTCATTTTTATTTTTAATGTGTTTTTGAAATTTTTTTGAAACTATGTATCAGCAAACATCATAATTTTAGGTATTTTTACTTTAATTTATGTTGATTTATTGTTTTTTAACAGGTAATACGATTCAAACAAAATGTCATGAAATATGATGCAGCAAACGATATAGCATCTCCTGAAGGTACAACTTTTATTCAATATGTTGGTGATAATACAGACCATGACTTGGCAACCATTGACGGTAAAAATACTCATCATGGTCTTGGTTCCATATCTATTGCAAATGGAAACTTTAGCAATGAAAATTATATGCGATGTACACTTCCCAGAGATAAAAAGCAAAAATGGTCATCTATCATAACCAATAAAGGGATTCCCATAAAAAATTATTTCCATGGAGATACTTCGGCTCTCAAAAAAATTAAATTCAAATCCCTAACAAAATTAAATCAAATTCAAGAGCCAAGATTAGTAAAGCTTTTGTGGAATATCTCGTATCTTTATCGTAGTGATACACCAAGTTGGGCAGGTTACATGAGCACAGTTGCAACCGCACCTGCTCTTTCAAAATCAGTGGTAACAATGCTACCAATCATTAATTTACATGCAACTGATATGACTGCATTGTATTCTTTATTAAGTTTTGTATGTGATCAGTCTAAAGAAATGAAAATTAAATGCCCACCAGTAATAACATTTGATCAACCGTTATATGTGAAGTCTTATGAAATAGCATTATCAATGAATATGAATATAGTTCTTCGATTAGGAGGATTTCATCAGCTGATGAGTTTTCTTGGTTCAATTGGTAATATGATGGAGGGTAGTGGTTTGAGAAATGCTTTGGAAAATATATATGCTCCTATTAGTGTTAATCATATGATGACAGGGAAAGCTTATGCAAGGGCAATACGAGGTCATTTCCTTACATCTTCCGCGTTACTTTCAATTTTACTAGAAGAGTTTTGGGACAGTTTATCAAAAGATGATCAAGATATGATTCAAAGTTTTAGCGAATCCGAAAACCCTGCAATAAATCAAGAAGATCAACTAGCGAAAAACCTAGTTTGCTGGTTTAAAGAGAAAGAAACTGAACTTTCAAAAGCATCACGAACTTCAAAATTATGGTTTAATTATATTCGTTATATCAATATAGTTCAAGACTTTATAACAGCAGAACGAACTAATGACTGGCATCTCCATATTGCCTCATCTAAAAAAATGCTTAATCTTTTTGCTGCAACCGGTCATAATAGCTATGCAAAGTCATGCAGATTGTATCTTCAATCTATGGAAATGCTTGAACAAGAACACCCTATAGTTTATGAACAATTTTTGCTTGGCAACCACTGTGTAAGACGATCAGAACGAAATTGGACAGGTATTTGGACTGACCTTTCTATAGAGCAAATACTTATGAAATCACTTAAAGGTAGAGGTGGAGTGATTGGAAGAGGGATAACTGAAAACGTTCTACGGGTTTGGACCAAGACAATGCACCGATGTGCTGAAGTAACTAAAGTCATTGACAATTTGTGTTTTCCTATAGAAAAAAATGCTAAACATAAAGAATTAAGTACTGGAAGAATTAAACGTGATAATGAAGATTTTAATAAAATAAGAGAATGGTTCAAAACACAAAACCCTTTTACATGTGGAGAAAAGCTTATTAGTATTGGAACAGGTAATTTCTAGTTTTTACTGTTTTTACCATTGCAGTGCTATACAAGTTACTTGTTTTTATATTATTACATCATTAGTTGTTTTACTAAAATTGGCTCGTACTTCAACTTTAAATACATGGTTCTTAAAATAATGAATGTTCTATTTGCTGTCATGTTATGTAGTTATTTATTCAAACCTTTTGGTTACATGGTATATTTTTTAGTTTCTTAATTTTTTTTATCAATAATTTAAGGATTGGTTGATGATAATAATACTGTCACATGTGATCAAGCTGAAGAAGTGGGTAGTTCATTGCAAAGCAAACTTGATGGTAAAAGTTTTACAGAATCAATGCGACGTAAAGATAAAATAACAACACTTCAGAGTCTTTTTGCTTCAGTTACGATTGCTGATGAAAAAATTTCAATTGACCCGCTCACCCTCTTTCTTCGTCTTATTGTACTCATTGATAGGATGCCTGATAATAATATCGATGACTATTTCTACTATGAATTGTCACCATACCCAATGTCACTTTTTAAAGACGGTGTAATGAGAAGTGCTTCAAAATCTGCATTGAAAAATTATCTGATAAAAGACATTTCTACTTCAGAACCGATTCCTGATACATTTACAACAATTGCTGACGGCGGAGCATTTCTTTGGTGCTGCAAATGGAAAAAAAACGAACTTTTTTCTACAATTTTTCAAAGATATATAGATGCAGTTGAACGTTTCCAAATCGATATCATTGTGTTTGATGGTTATGCTATGTCAACAAAAGATGGAACACATACAAAGAGATCAACTAAAATGTCAAATGTGATTGAAATATGCGATGACTTACCATGTCCTTTTGAACCTGATCAATTTTTTTCAAATTACACAAATAAGGAGAAATTTATATCAGAACTAGCTATTAAAATCGAAAACAAAGGAGTTAAGGTATATTCTTGCCCGAGTGATGCTGATACAACTATTGTCAAATGTGCGCTTGAGGTAGAAAATAAACCTGCTGTTGTTCTTACAGAAGATACTGACAACGTCTGCCTTCTCATTCATCATGCCAATTTATCAATCAAGGAACATGATATTTATGTGAAAAATTTGATTAAGCGCAATACAAATACTGGAAGAAATTGCTACAGAATTAATGATGTTCTTGATGATGTCAACTCTGTTATTAAGAAGTATGTACTATTTATTCATGCTTTTACTGGATGTGACACCACATCATCTATTTACAAATTTGGTAAATTAGCAATTATGACAAAAATTACATCATCCAACGTATTGCAATTTTTGGCTGACATGTTTTATCGAGATAATATTTCACCAGAAGATATCGGAAACTGTGCAATACAGTTTTTTGAAGAACTAAACATTCCAGGTAAAAGTCTTCAAGAGATTCGAAAAATTAAGTATCATAAAATGGTTTCATCAGAAAGAACGACTGTCGATCCAGCTACTCTTCCTCCATCCCCAAGAGCTGCTTTTTACCATGGTCTTCGAGTTTACCATCAGATAAATGTTTGGAGAAAATTAAGTAATATTGATTTAAATCCATTGGAATGGGGGTGGAAGATGGTTAATGATTACTATGTACCTATTATGACAGATATTGATGCAGGTCCAGAAGATATATTAAAAGTCATTCGGTGTAGTTGTAAAGGATCGTGTGATAAGAGATGCTCTTGTAAAAACGCAGGTTTAAAATGTACATCATCATGTAAAGAATGTAATGGGATAACTTGCAGCAACTCTAATAAACCAGAAATAGACGATGAATATGAGGAGGGAAATATATTTGACTTATTTGACAATGAATAAAGATATTTCATTAAAAAAAGTTTATCTTTGTTAATTAATTGTATGGAAGTATATCTCACGAGTTTAATTTTTTTTGAAAATTATGTGATTTAGATTTTTATCAATAACTTTTTTTCCCCAAATGATACAGACGGATAAAGTCCATTTTTGAAAAGCTGATAAAATTATCTTTCCAACGGTATATAATATGTTTCTATCTAAATTTTTTCTAGGTTCAGTCTTTTTTCTACCCGACTACATGGTTTAACAAGTCTAACGATTTTAGAATTAAACCTCGATTGATGTTATTCAGCAACACAGTACCAAACTCTTATCGCATGGTATTAGATAGATTCTATAGCTTAGAATGCTAAGTATTGGATACATCATTGCATCATCTTAAGGGGTGGGGTGGCTCATAAGTCGATTTTCCACCCCTCCCCCCTTAGAGAAAACGTCAACTTTCATTTTGGTTACAAAAATCTCAGAAATCTAGAATTTTCACATTTTTCTGACAACTTTACTTGACGTTTATTTTTAAAACAACACGTGTGCTAATAGAATAATTTGAATAGTTTCGACTAGTTTGCCAATGAAATCTTGACGCAAAAATATTCAGTAAAAAATATTTTGAAATTCTGAGAGAAAATCGTAGTTAGACCAAAAGGTTTTTGGTCGAGAATATGAAATTTTCGATTGTCAATAAAACGTATTAAGGAACTTTACCCCTCCCCCCTAACGTCAACTGACGCGACTTGGTAACAAAATCGATTAATGAGCCACCCCTTACTCTTAATTCATTATTAGATGTCAAAAAATCAGGCACTCTATAATCGGGAAAACTGGGATTTGAACATACCTTGGCTTCGGCCAGCCAGTCTGCCGAAAACCAATCCCTTAGAGATTCACACATTCTCCACTCCTCGCTATTCTCCAGCTGTTGCGCAGCTTGATTCAGAGTTTCTTCCGTGTAGGAATTAGCAATCTCAGAAAGTAAGCTCAAAATATGTTCTGTATTTGCTGAAGTCGCCATCTCCTCCATTTTTGTGTTCCAAGTTTCTTCTCGAGACGAATCAGATATCATCACAGAACATGCTAAACAAAATTGAATCGAAAACGAAACAATCAAGAAACTACATCACCTAGTTAAAGTATGGGTGGTGGTATGAAAAAAATATTCTTTGATAATAAAAATTCACAAGGTACAAACAAATGAGCGCTCATGCCATAATGTTATGGCTATTGCAAAATAAGACAATATGAGTACAAACATGTAGATTTTCACGATTTTTAACCTTCAGTATCCGCAAAAATATCTCATCTCAATTTAGAAACTTCAAGGCAATATATTCCCTAGGCAAATAAAGTACAAATAAAGTGCTAATAAGGTACCAATGACGACGTAACTCAAACACTCACTTTATAACTTGCATTAAACTTACACGGAAACATCTCTTCAATAATGTTTATTTGTTCAATAGAAAAATCAACAGTGAAAAATTTAGGACTCCATGAAGGGTTCCATTCAAGAAGGGGTGCAAGACCCTGACGTAAATAATCTAGTTTGCTTGATTGTACAATAAAACAATACACCAGTTGATAATCAACATTTGTTGGTACAAAGACGCCGTAGCAAGGGAATGGCAAGTGTGGTAAAGTTTCACTTATTCCAGTCAATATGGCTTGTTTTCCATACAAAGAAATATATCCTTGTTGAAAGCTGCTCTGATAGGCAAAGAAGAACTTCTGTTCATTTGACAACTGTAAATTGTTTTTATTGTCTTTGGTAGTTTTGTTATTGAAATCGTTCGATATAGGACATTGATTATCAGTCTCAACATGGAAAAGGAATTTATCATTGGAATATTCTGCTTTCAGTTCATCGACCAGTTCATACATTAGTTGTTTTTCAGTCACATTGATTTTCGACAGCAGTCTTGATTTATACATGTAGTTTGCAATGTCTTTTTCATTAGGATAGAATTTTCTTCTATGATTTGCTGGCATCTCCTTTCCTAAAATTACAGAAGATATAGGTCAAATAAAATGTTGATTTAAGTTAGGGATATTTTTGACAGCTTGGGTCGAGAGGAGATTAATGTTCAGACAATAGGATTTTTATGAGATTTCCGAAAAAACAATAGAAATTCTTGTGAAGGTGTACAAGATTTCTAGAAAGTGATTAACCCCTCGACTTGGGTAAAATAGGCGCTAAAAAAGAATCTATCCAACCTGACCCAAAGCTTACCCAGAATGCGGAAAAACGTATTTGTACACTAGTAATCGTTTTTTACTCGAGAGAACATGGAAAATGGCTCCGTTCGATACACCATGTGTTTCAATTTTCCACTTTTACGGCTTCAAACAGTGCGAGTGTCCAACGGACACACTTGGGCACACTTTTAAATCTAGCACATAAATTTGGACACACTTTGCGTATCGAAAAATATGGAAACACTGTATGCCTTGCACTGAGATAAAAGTGTTTCAATTCGACACATCAGTGTTTTAAAACATACAAAAACGATTTACTCGGGAGAACACGCTAGGTCTGTCTGTTTGACACGCCCATGTGTTTCAACGTTTTATTTCTATGACTTTAAACAGTCATCCAGAGATTGTTCTACAGACACAGTGAGTGTGTTCAGAAATTTGAATATTAAATATATAGTGAAATCTGAAATCACTTAAGCGCTTGCAACATGATTAGTAAAATATAAAAAATGCTTGTGTGTCAGACAGTTACTGTCATCGTGAAAATACGTCAACTGCATCTGTTTGGGTTGAAACACAAGGTACAACAAAGGAAAATTCACTGTTTCCTAGGTCATTTTCCACATATTTCTCATAACTATATATATTCTTTGATGGATTTGCTTGAAGATTAAAAGGATATATTGAATCAATCATAATGAATTTGATTATGGGGAATTTTGATGAATTTACATAAGTATCCATTTCTGTTCAGTATCGAGGCTACAAAAAAATTGTGACAGTAGAATAAAACACATTAGTGCGAAGAAATGACCTTAATCAAGGGGGTACCATTTCCCGATTTTTTATTTTCACTCAGTTTGTGAAAGAAAATAAGCAAATGCACTTGTGTTTTGAGGTTGTTAAACCTTTTATCTATTATTAATAAAAGCGACTTTGTGACTAAATAAAAAGCTGAATAAAAAATCGAAGGAGGTGCTCTCTAGATAATT
>JAUKPT010000224.1:12724-23160 GCA_032273505.1 Nanomia bijuga | reverse complement strand
GAGAGAGAGAGTGGTGTTTCTTCAAAGATGATTTCACTCACGACTTAACTTGCAGATGGCTTATGGAGGGCATCGAATAGTTGGATTTGGATAATAGAAGCATTCTCAACGCCCATAAACTCGTATTTCGCGACCCTTCTATTACCATCCATCATTCTACTCAAATAGAAATATTCAATCAAAAAATGAGTGTATTTATGAATACACTTCACATTCCATATCCGCCGCTCGAGAGGAGAGAAAACATCGGGCACAAATGAAATACCTAGTCGTGCATTGGTTCAGTGGTTAGGTTTCAGGTTTCTTAATGGAGCGACCCGGGTTCGATCCCTCTTGGATCTCCGTATTAAATCAAATCAACCACTAAAAGAATGTCTGCCACAAGTGTTCCCTTGTGGTGCGTTAAATTCGACTATGGATTCCATTAAATGTTAAATGTTGTATATGTGTCGTAAAATGTTGAGGGATAGAGGGATAGAGGGATAAGAGGGATAGAGAGATAGAGAGAGAGAGATAGAGAGAGATAGAGAGAGATAGAGAGAGATAGAGAGAGATAGATAGAGAGGGATAGAGATAGGAGATAGGAGATAGAGATAGAGATAGAGAGAGAGAGAGAGAGAGAGAGAGAGAGAGAGAAAGAGAGACTGAGAGAGAGAGCGACAAATTAAAAAAAAAAAACGAGCGAGAGTGAAGAAGGTGAAATGAGGAGAGATTAGGATATTGGTTAAGTGATAAAATAAATACTAGGTCTTTCATGTGTCGACAGACTTCAGACTAAGAAAGGTCAGCCAAATAAACTGTGAGAGCCAAGAGATATGACGCGGACGCAGACATAAATAGTTGAAAAGTGGGGAATAAAGTCTCTGAAAAACAGTATGCTTATAAAAAACGTTTTTGAGGGTTTTAGTCTGAATAGGGTTAAGCTAAATAACGTTCGAACAACTGAGCCCAGACAAAGACATACTTTCGTCTACCTTGTCGTGAATAATAACAGAAAATGGGGTCGCAGAGGTCACCCACCTAAACTAAACTCAAGAAGTTTAAAGGAGTTAAACAATTGATCCAAATGATACGACAACGAACCAATATACTAACAAAAGCACCGAACAACAGTGACTTCTCAGTTAAAAAGTGAGAGTGGAAGTAATCTGAAATGAGGGTGGGTGGCGAATCTCTGAGCGAACTGAAGAATATATATACGGAGTTTGAAGGGGACAGTAAAATTATGATATGTTGAGCAAGAAAGACAAAGATAGAATGGAAGGGATAGGATTGCTAGACAGAAATCAATCACCTTTCCATTAAAATATTTGAACTGACAAGCCATTGACTCGTTGAAATGTATGTAGGTACAATAAAAGGAGGTTCAAGAGGTCAACCAAAACACTAAACTCTAAAAAAAGTATTTTGTGTTGGTGGAAAATAGAGATTGGTGGTCAAATAATCTTCATATCTTCATATCTTTCATATCAATGACAAAATTTAACCCAGAAAATGATAATTAAATCTAGGGGTAAATCACTGTTGAAAACTTTCGTACACCTTGACTCAAATTCCTATTGTGTTTGGCAAAAAGTGAAACGAAACACACATACCTTTTTTCGTTCTTTCCTTCCTTCACAACAACTGTTTCTGTCACAACTGAAACCGAGGTTGACGTCGCTGACGACGATGCGCTCGATGACGAGACGGCGGACGACGTCTTCATCTTCTTAATAACTGCCGATTCAGCAGGCTCGTCATTATCGTCGCTGTCCGAGAATTGACGTGCCATCGTCGGGTATGGTGTCCAGTTTTCGGACGCGGCTTTCCTTCTGTTGACGTGCCACTCGAGTTGTTTCGTGAGGTTTTCGTTTTCGATGCGACTTTGTTGAAGTTGTGCTTTAATAAGAGCGATCTCTTTTTGCATTGTGTCCACTGCAACAGCTTCCCCCTGCGCTTTGCGTTTGTTGACTTCGCAAGAGAGCTCCCATCGCATTTGATTGAAGATGGAGATTTCCTGAAATAATGAAAAAAGAGAAAGATTTAAAGACTTGTCAACAGTAAGGCCTTCCATTCAGAAAAATGAATAAAAAAAGGTAGAAAAAGTACCACATCTTTCGTTCAAAAGTAGCACAGAGAAGCCAAATTAAATTTTTTGCCTTAGTGGAAAGTGGCCTTTAAAATATTTCTTGTTTCTGTTTAGAGTGCGAAACAATATAAATCGCTTATTTCTTCCCTTATCCACCTGTTGGCCAAAATATTCACGGTTGGGTTTCCTCTCATCAAAACTCCGAAAGCCACACATCTCACAAGCTATAGAACAACTCTCTAACCTTGTATGACATGTCTCAAACTTTCGCTCCTAGCATGATTATTTATGACTAAGAAGAATTTGCATTTTCTTCAATTTACAATAATAAATATACATATATACATTAATATTTACAATGTGCTTTCTCTTTTTCACTTCGCAGCTTTTCTAACATAAATACATTAGTCTAATGTATATTGTAATATAAGATGGAAATCAAATAAATGGGAGGTACTGGAAGCACGAAGAGGAGTGGCTAAATGTTTCGGAATATCTAACTATAAAACACACACACACACACACACACACACACACATACTCACATACACATACATACATACACATACATGAACTTTACTCTCGTTCTTTCTTTTCTTTGTTTGTTTGAAGAGACATAGAATGGAAAGAAAAAAAGAAAAAAGGGAAAACCTGATGTGGTGGATTAGTAGATTCGAAAATGACGAGAATACATGTTTGGGAGGGGAGGGGGGCTATGAAATTTTTTGGAACGTTTTAGGTGGCTATGAATTCTTTTCTAGAACTTTTTCTTTTAATTTATTCACTTGGTGGTATTCTGCAAAATATCTTCCAACATCAAACAATAAGCACATTATTCTGAGAAACATTCCTGTTTCATACATTCCACGATGCAAAGTCAAGTCCATAGAGATACATACACTTCTCATTTTAATAACATAAAATGCATACATATCACAAAAAACATTTTATATATGTATATTGAAAGCAAAAACACATACAACTGAAAAGGCTATATGAGCTGGAACATCAGGAAACGAGTGTACAACAAAAAGAGAACGTACAGTGCATGCACAGTTATACAATAATTCCGTACAGAAAAATAAAAATATGAATAAATAAATAAACTCCTATACACTCTAATAATAAGATAGTTTGCTGAGTTGGTTAGTATGAAGTTCAGTTATAAAGTTCAAAATATTCAATTGAACAAACATATACCAGTGGAGGATATGAATTAGAAAATTGAAACACTGGAAACGCATAAAATGAAAGGACTTCAGTTTTCGCTTCATCGAGTGTGTTTTTGGCGCAGATTATAATATCCTGGCGTGGCCCGGCGCGCACAGGCTATACATACAATTTGATTAGCATAGCATGCTTTCCTTTTTTTTTGGTTTAATAACATTTTGGCCATTTTCTGCATCAAAAATGCTTATAAGCTTTACGCTTATAAAAAAACTGAGTGAATCTTCTAGAAAATCGCCTTTTAATAGAAAACAGTTTTCAATCGAGAAAGAGCTGTGAATTTAAGTACCCATATAAATCGTTTATTTATTTTCTTATTCGACTATTTTTTTTCATTGATCTTTTTTATCGAAAATGGTAATAAAAAGAAGACTACACACACACATACACGAGACAAGATATCGACATGATTGTCGGTTGAAGGAGAGTAGCGAGTTGTAGCAAGTTTTAACAGTGTTCGACTAAATGTACCGAGTAAAAAAGACATATTATCAACACAATTTAAGATATTTTACCACCCCCATTCCTCACTGCGGGTTAAAGCAGCTAGGGGTTTTGGGGCGCTGTAAGCCCCCTCCCCCTAATGGAGTCCTAGGAAAAAGCATTCAGGAGATTTTGAGATTTAAAAACCTCCAAATGACCAATTTTCTGCAAATATAGACAAGAAAATAGATCATTAAAAGACATTTATGTGAGACAAGACTAAGGTGGTCAACAAGCCAGACAGAGACAGACGTAAAATTCACCTCCTCAATCTATTTGTTTGTCTATGTGATAATAATGAAAACCTCGGTTCTCATACTACTGGTTGTCTCTCAAGCACTTTTTTCGTACCTTGATCGTTTTTCTTTGTGTTCATGTCCAGACTGAACTGAGAGGCTATGAAACCACAAATTAGATGTGTTCTGACATGTTTCTCAAGCTAATTTAGTGACATGGAGATTATTATACATGGTTCGTACTACACTTATGACAAAGAAATGCAAGCATGTTCACCCCCTAGACACCCCCCCCCCCCAATTAAAGATCTTGGGGGTGTCAACTAATTGTAGGTAAATTTCAAAATGTCTCAATCTGATGATTGTCACAAAATGAAATCATGAAGGTATTTAGAAGTCAGTCAACTGATCAGATTCTAGATGTCATTTTCGACAAATCAACAAATTAGAAAATTACATATAATTTAGTAGACTATCCCTTTCGGACCAAAGTAGGGTGATCCTAGTGTTTTAATGATGCTTGCCCCAGAAAGCATAAGAAATCGGTATCTGCGTTTGTCTGCGATAAGAAATGTGCTTGTTTACGCCGGACATCGCCGTCAAATACAACATGGATTCCTCCAGTGGCTTACGGACCTTTATTTAGATGCAGAACAGAGACGAGTACCTGTCGAGCGAATTTCCAGACAAAATTCTATACATAATTCAAGACGCTACAATTAAAACAAAATAATTCCAGTCGAAAAATTGTTCAAAAATATAACAACATTATGATGATGATGAAAAGAATAAGATACATAAAAAACATCAGTATAGAGTAGTATAGTAGACAACATATATTCAAAAAATTCCAAAAGAACCCACGCTAGGTTTCCTAGACAATATTTTTTCAATAGTGTCCTTCGACTGCTTGTTGAGTTAGTATAAACAATTATATTGAATCCAAGTAAAAAAAAAATCCAAACAAAAAATAATAATAAAAAAAATATAATAATAAAATGGAATCATCGAGCAAAATAAAACAACATTCTATTGAATTGAAATGAATTTTGTTTGGAAACAACATTGATCCAACATTTTGAGAAAATATAGCGACAGGAAAAAATCGACCGCGAAATTGAGTATAAATTATTTGGTAAATATGCAGTTTGATTGGTTTAAAATTACATCGCCAAGAATTTTATGAGTGAGTTCCAAAATGCCACCATTTGATGTTTTGATGAACTCAAACTTTAAATAAACCAATAAAGATCTTCATGGTATGATTTTCAAACGGTATAATTGTTGACAAGCCTTAGACAGGGTCGAAGAGCAAGTATCTTTGGCTTACATCTTCAGCCTGATCTTATCGACCCAAATAAGAGTTAAGTTTCAAACTGATTCAAATGCAACAAAATTATCATTTTTAATCAGCATGTTATAAAAAGATTCTTGATTTTCAGGGTTAATGAAGATAATTTTAGGAAAGTGACGAAAGGGTTCCTCGCGAACCCAGACCTGTCAGTAAGAAATATTAACGCGATCGGTTATACTATCGCGCAAGGGGCTTGCGCGTACTATTATGCGATCCATAAGTTGAAATTCCGTATTTTGCGTGATCGACTCGATCGCGCTACACTGACAAAACTACGAATCGGGTTCGAAGGATCGAAGTTTTCTGAGACCGTCGCGGCGTGCATGTTGCACAAAAATGCACTACATTATACTCAATCTTTAATGTACACATTTATAAATATGAAATTTGTTCAACTATTCTCCTTGATCTCCTGCACCATGCTGCACATCAAAGGGAATCACATATAGACAAGCCGACACTCTGAGTTCATGTAATATAGACATAAGAGAAGAGGAGGATTCGTGCACGTTGACATCACACCACACAACCAACACAACAAGACTTTCGTTAGAAACAACACAGCTTCCTTCTTTTCCAAACAAAATTTCCTGGCACACATTTCTATAATCAACTTTCAAATATATATAAAAAAAATGTTTTTAAAATTTCATATGCAAAAATTTCTTTATTAAATGTTGTAGGAATACATTTTAAATAAATCATTGACAGATAAATTTACTATTAGCTAAGGGTTTTTCTACCAAACTATTATAATATAGGTAAATTTCTAATTTGATTGGTTGAAATATACATCATTAAGAAAATTATTAGATCACTTAAGAATATTTACATGAATTTAAAATTTAACAATTTACCAAACAGTGACATTTTTTGAAGCAACCAATCAGATTCTATGATATCATTTTTCAAACAATCAAATTAGAAATTAAATTTACCTATAATTTGTAGACAAACCCTTACCAATGAGGACAGCGACAGCGACAACAAATTTTATGCAACAAACTACAACTACAGTCGTCATCATTATTTGGTTTTCAAAGTAGCAAAAACCTTAACACTTCCTTAAGCTTGTACAGAGAATTGGTTGATACAATGAGTAGATTTGACAACTTTACAGTTATGAGGTTGTCCCATAGTGTGTCAACATAATGAATTGAAACGAATAATGCAGAGTTTTAAACTAATGACGAAAATAAATGGTAGTCGTCACGTCGATTGATCGATGTATGGACAAAACAAAAGTGTTTTCTGTGCTGTGTGTAGTGTATAAGGGGGAGATTAGGGGTACCCAGGACGCCTGGACGCTAAAATATCTTTGTGTAGACGCCAGACGCTCTAGAGAAAAAAGCACTAGACGCCAGACGCCAGTGAATATTTTCTTCTAGAAAATTGCTAAAAGTCGTATCTTCAGGCAACGTTTAGACGCCAGCTGTATGATTACTCGTGCGCCGAGTGGTTATATGTAATTAACCACTCGGCGCAAGAGCTGTATGATTACTCGTGCGCCGAGTGCCACTCGGCGCAGGAGACACAGCGAACATATAAACCTATAAGAGCTACACGTTTTTTTATAAGAACCTCGCAACGGTAAATATTTTGGCCAAAACAGCCTCAGCTGAAATTTAGATGTTCTTTTAAAAAATAATTGTAGCTGATTAATAGCTGTCCATACAAATGATGGGGATAATTGCAAGTGAACCTGATTGGTCTTGGTGAAAAAGTCATTATTTGATATTAGTCAAAATAACACAGTCAAAAAGATTTATTCGAAACATTATGCACGGTGAAAAGAACAAAAGTTAGAAATAAACAAAATTGACAGTGCGTTTTTCTACAATTGGAAAATCATAAGAATTTGTTTTGTAAAATTCACTTGGGCCAAAAGACTGGATGGGTGGACTGTGATATTTAAGTGGAGTGTCATGTTTGCAGTCGGCATGTTTCCATAATTTACAGGTTTAAAAAGATACCGATTTCTAGTGAACCATTTAAGTTGTTAATGATCTCATTCTTGACCAATCAAAAGACTGATTCAATTATGATTTTGAAAGCAGTTTTATAAATAATTCCGTTTTTCGTGTCTATATCTGGACAGGGAGACACTCATCTTATGATTAAATTGCAAATATAAAAAGTCCCATGACGAATAAAAAAACAAGAGCCAGTCTTCGTAACAAATTCTAGCAAACTAATAATAGAAAAGGATTTCTTCCACATTCAACGTTTTGTTCTCTCTCAAATCTCGACGTACTAGCTAGAAAAGAAGAGATCTTTTTTTTATTATCTCGTCGTAGGATATGAATTTCCTATTCTGTCTAGATCTTTATAAAAGAAGCGAAAGGCTTCTATTTGAACGAATTGCAGATAAGAGAATTCGAATAAAATACTATCATAAAAAATACTAGACACAATTGTAATGTTCGAAATAAAAAAACTGGCCATGTCAAATTAGCTGTCTGGTATTGGAGTGTGGTCACTGAGGCGAATGATGATACTGAAGGCGAGATGTTCAGTATGGACATGGAGTATCAAACAGGAATCATCACAAACGCTTTTCTAATTTATAATATTGATTGGATAAATACGACCTGATTTGTTCATTAAAATATCGAAGACATCAATAAAAAAGCGCAGGCGGCGGTTGGACCAAGGGAAATAAAAATTTCCAAAACAGCCACAAATAAGAATAACATAAGAATCCAGGTTTGTAAGTAAAAATCTGGAATTCCATAGAAATCAGAAAAATTATCATCCAAGAATAAAATTCCAACGGTAAATATTTTGGCCAAAAGTTCTTATTTCTTCACCCCACCATTTCGTTATTTTGCTTTATTTCTTCCCTGTTTTAGGGTGCGAAACCTTAGAAATCTCTTTATTTCTTCCCTATTTTGCTTATTTCTCCCACCAGGGGGGCGCTGTTGGCCAAAATATTTACCGTAGTAAAATTCAGTTCGCTCCATGATTTCAAGAAAATCTGCAATAACACTCCAAAAACCTTTTTTCGTTATCTCTATGACCAGTGGCAGATATGGCCCAATTTCTGAAAAAGTTCTATTGTTTTCATTTAAAAGATCCTATTTTTCTATAAGAAATATTGTACACCTTTCAGATGAATGGAGTTTCTACACTTTCTTACGATATATATGCCTGATCATTTTACCTAAAAAAAGAAAAAATGAATGTGTTCTCTCCTCTCTCTATCATTCTAAACCTTTTTTTTTCAAAAACAATTTTGACTTCCAAAAGCATTTATGAGTTGCAGTAGATAGGAATTGTCTGCAAGTTAAATTGATCATTTTGATTGGTTAAAAATTACGTAATGAAGATTTGATTGATTCACTCAAGAATTTCATCATGAGTTTTAGTTTTACCAAAACACCAAATTATGACATTTATAAATCAACCAATCGGATTCTTCATGATGTAGTTTCAAACCAATACTTATTAGAAAGAGAATAATTCCTGTTTGATGTTTGACCACTTGTCCATAAAGATAGAGAGAGAGAGAACATCTCTCTATTCATTCATTTTTTTCGTTTTCTTCATCTTCATATCTCTTTCAATGTTATATAAAATATAAAACAGAATAAATAATAAGTTTTATTTATATTAAGAAAAAGATGAAATGGATGATCATGATGGTGGCGATGATGTTGAAAAAAGAGAGAAAAGAAAATATACATTTTATTTCAAATAGAAGAAGTATTTTTTTCTGGAAACACTGTGTGCAATGAAGAAAAGTTTTCATTTGAATGTTGTACCAATACTAACACAATAAATGCTGTCTCAAGATTTCGCCTACCTATGACTACGACATTTGTAAAGATGAAGTAGATAATGATGAGAAAAAATCGAAAGATTGTTTTCTTTTGGTAAAGAGTTAAATTTGAGATATGAAAACCATTTTTGAACATTTAGGACATGCACTCGAGGATCGAGAAAATGATGAATTTTAAAAGAGAAATGATCAAATAAGGACTGAATGGATGACCATGATTTAAATATGCTCCAGGATATCTTAAAACTATTTGATATGGCATATGTTGTGGTTAGGTGGTTTCCACCTTCCATGCTTCAAAACAGAAAACAATGAATTTGAGCTAGGGCTACCGACTAAAGTGGCTTTGAAATTTTTACCGACGAGTATCACCCCCCCCCCCGGTAGTTTCGCCACTGCCCACCCCACCCTAATCCAGTTTTAAGTAGTTTTAATGCTTCGGAAAGGCTTCCCCCTTCCCCCAGCTGACTTATGTTCTGACTGCGTGCTTGGATGAAATCAACACAAAAATGCTCGCAAAATATGAGTTGTTATTCTCAAATCAAAACAGAAAAAAAAAAGATCTTAAAATACACACAGTTTCAGTGGTAGGTAGACTTATCATGAATTAACTAGACAAACATCCTCAATGTGAGTATGTGTTTAAGGGGATGTCTGCAAATTATATAGGTAAATTTCTTATTTGATTGGATTAAAATCACATCATCAATCAAGAATCTGATTGGTTGACTTCTAAATGACTTTCTTAAATTTGAGTTATGACAAAACATCTAATTGAGACATTTTGAATTAAAGTGATTGTCTACCTTGTTTAAGTTCAAATTGACTGATTTTTCAGTAACAAGCAGAAGCAGGAAATTCATACAGTTTGATTGATTGTTGGTGAAAAATTTGGCGAAAATTTGGTACTATGAATCAAGATCTTAAAAAAGTAATTCTCAACCGATGATGAGATGATAAATTTACCTTCAACTTTGCAGACAATCCCAAACATCACATTACATAATATCTTAATGTTACATAGTAAAATAAAATAATAAGATGTCCAGAGATATTACATATGCAGTGACTACGACAAAGTGAATTTCATCATCCTCAAATTACATCAGAAGTATATATAATATAAAACACCTCCTCAGACGACAATATTTATTGTCTACTAACTGAATATGTTTCAAGTGGCTGCGACTGAAAGAGGGAGGGAGATTGACAGAGGGTGGGTAGATTATCTATCTTGTGAAAAGTAAAAAGTAAAAAGAATAAAAACATTAAAACGTGAGTGGG
>JAUKPT010000224.1:0-12714 GCA_032273505.1 Nanomia bijuga | reverse complement strand
CTAATTTTTAAACATCAATAGAATTTTATAATGACCCCCCCCCCCCCACCACCACCACCACACCACCACCAGAGGCCAGACCATGACAGTCAGTGAAATTGTATGCTTTTAGCACTTTTAAAGAAATAGCCTTTCTTGCATGTTTTTTTCTACTGAGCATTAAGGTTAATTTCTCACTGAAATAAAGGGAATCGATGAACCAGAACCATTTCTAGACATAGAAAACAATTTCAACGAATTTCTCAAATGCATTGAAAAAACTTTTTAATTCAATTATTGCACAGTTATTGAGCCACAACTTTTGATTTGAATCTTCCATTGTGTAACAAGACAATGTCTAGACACATTTTGCATTGAAAAGAATGAAATCCAGTGAACAAACATTTTTCAATCTAGAAACCTGAATTGATACATGAGAAATGTTGCTATGGCAAATAAGATGGTTGGATGTAACATTTCTTAAGTGATTAAAATGACCTACAGTAATACTGTTAAGCATGCAAAAAACACTTTCAAACAATTAGCATATTAGGTATAGAAAAGTACTAAACAATGTAATTCATAAAGGTACTCAACTAATGAAACTAAAACATGAATACAGTAAGGCTAATTATGAAAGTTTGTGCTAACATAAAATAACAATTTAAGACTAAAGAACAGTTGAAAAAACACTGACATCACAAAATAATACTCTTTAAAAATAAATCAGAGTAAGTAAAGAGTTCGAAGGAGGGATTCATGGGCAATCCTGCAAATGCTTTTGCAGAAGGCATTGTTTCGTTTGTCTGTAAACTGTTCAATATATCGAATGACATTTGCTATCAATATATATATATATATAAACTTCCTGGCACAGTTTAAGATGCAGAAATATATTTTTGGGTTGATAGAAGATCATTGCAAGAATGAGAAATTGATCGAAACATTCTGAGTCATTACAATGTAAACTAGAAAAACTATAATAGAATTCTGAAATGGTCTTACTAAGAATCCACAAAAAAAATACAGGCGGGAATGTTTTGGTTTGAAGAATAATGTATACTTCCATTTAACTCTTTCTTTTGCATATCATGCTCAAGGTACTGCAATAAGAAGTTAGGAATGAAAGAGTGTTAACAGAAAAGACGAGATTATGTTTAAATTTGATTTGATTTCTATTTTCATCTGGAACACACACAATAAAATGTTTTTATCGTAAACAACAGGTGTTTATTCAACTTCTTCTTTTTTACCAAAGAAAACTTTCTGTACAACAAAATATCAAGAAAAATAATCCTTCAAGTGATGATTATATTTTCTTCACTTTTAGGACATCTAGAATGTTTGTCTAATTTCGACTATTGATTGGTTAAATATTACATCATGAAGATTTTGGTTAGTTCATTTGAAAAAGTCACAATTTGATGTTTTCTTAAAGTCAAAAATGATGATATTATTCATAAATAAACCAATCAGAATATTGATGATGTAATATCCAACCAATCAGTAGTCTGAATTAGACAATTTTTGAGATGATTCCTTATTCTTTTTCTGAATTGGCTTATAGAGAAAAAGAAATATAATTATCAATATCAACATTTCTTTTTCTTCACTTAAAAGAGAAGTTACAAAACATAAACAAAACAAAAAGAAAATAACTCTCTCTCCGTTAGTACTTCACACAATCAATATAAATTGAGTAATTTGTGGTTCTTTAGTTGATTCGAGTTATTATGAAGAACAACAAACAGTATGAACACCCCTCACTACACACCCGATTGCAATAACACCAAGAAAACCATATCTTCTAAATCGATATAGTGCCCTCTGAGTTGTCAAAATAGAACAGCAAACAAAAAATGGAAACGGGTCTCTAGTCTGCACTTGCTGTATCCCTCAACTTCAAAAACAAACAAAAAATTCTACAATATGAAGTTTACTTTGAAGTCTGTAACGTTGTGTTTATCATACAGACACTAAAAACTCATAAAAATAAAAAAAAAAATCATAAAAATGTTGAGTATTGGATCTTTATTAGTAGGTCAAGACCAGAGTCAGACGAAAAAAAAGAAAAGAAAAAAACAGTTTTCTTAATATTGACCAGATACCAAACAGGCTTTGATGTAGTGTTATGCTATCATCTTTCACCACACATATTTTTTATTTCATAAGAGATCTAAGCGAAGTACAATTAATTGCTTTTAAGAGAAAGAAAATAAACACACTGTTTTATCTAAATACAAACTTTGTCATGAAGGAGAATAATATTTCTTGATAAAACAATAGGATGGATGATCAAATATTGATAAAAAGAATTAAAAATAAAGATGTACAAGGCAAGGTTGACATACAAGAACGTTTCACTCAGTAATGAATGTGTAAAAAATATATTACAAAACAACAAAACGCCACTACTGTTAGCACTCAGACTATCACTTCAAATACAACGATGTGTTATAAAAGATGAGATTTAATCGTGAAAAATATGCTAGACAAATGAATCCTCATTGCCTGCCTGTCAGAAATAAACAATATGGACCTATTAAATATGTTATACAAATTTAGAAGAACCATTAAAGGTTTACACCTCATTTGCATACTTTTAAGTCTGCGACAATTAACATTGCCTGTGCAAGATTGATATTCATCACACCAGCATAACCACACCAAGGTTGTTATTACAAAAGAGTTGTCAGTATAAGAGACAATTGAAAAAAAAGTTTCCAAACAGTGAAGAAAGTTTGAAAATCGACAACTCAAGTAACACCAAGAGAATCTGATAAGCTAAGGTTTTGCAATTGTAAATTGTCGTAAATGATTTAGTCCATATCATATACCTTATTGGTAAAAACGAAATTGACAAAAAAAATATATGTCGGCAACAATAAAGTCAGCAAAAATATTAGTCACTTGAACCAAAATTAGCCACTTTTAGCAGATAGATGTTAAGACATTCCAAATAAACAAAAGTTTGGATTTTTTTTAGTTTTTTGTTACTGAACAACAAATATAAAAAAGGAGGATTATTGATTAAGATTGGCAAAGAAGGTTTTGACAGTTGGCAAGTATTCTAGTCGGCAAAAAATATTAGTCAGCAAGCAAAGATTTGGTCACTTATTGCCAACTTATTTTTTTCGATAAGGTAAAAAGTCCTGTACTCCTCATCACAAAAAACATTATTTAAAAGGTTTAAATTTTAAATGCGGAGTAACAACTTATTTAAAGAAAACTCTTCCTGAAAAAAAATGAATGAGTTAGTTTTTGAATGAAAATGTGAAAATCATTCTTTAATTGCTTACAGATGAAACAGGTATGAAAATGAAAAATGGATGAAAAAGTAACCAGCTTACGAATAAGCAAAATTAAGCACCTGAGTTTCAATAAGGCAATACATTGAAGCCAAAATTTATTTTTTGTTCATTGTGCTGCCAAAAAAAGGACTAATTTCTTTCAGTAGTCAAATGTTGTTTAGAAACAAGATAAATGAAAGAAATTGAAAAATCAAAGTTATTGCAGTGTTAAAGTCCCATGTTCAGTTGTGGTTAACAGCGATTCACATTTTGAATAATAAAAATTCAAACATTTCAACATACTGATCAAATGTACATTATAAAATTTTATCATATTTGTGCCTCGGACAGCATTCAATCACTGTAGCCATCAAAACACATGAAATAAAATCACATATTCATTCTAATTTAAAAATTTAACAAAAAGCTAAATATATACAACAATTTCTGAATCATTCTCTACGTACAAAAAATTGAGAAAATAAATAATTCAACATGATATAATAGTGATAAATAGTGGAAGACGGCAACTCGCATTGGACAAAATTTCAGAAATTGAAACATGACATGTGTATTCATTGGTGAATCAAGCCAGTCATGATTGACCCTATCAACATAAATAATTAACATTGATCCTAGATTGTATAATACAGTACACACCATTTATGACCTACTGAACTAGTTAGTGAAAGAAACTGAATTAGAAATTGTCTAGATCAGTTGAAAAGTATAAAAATGCCCACTTAGTATGTATAAGTAAATAAAATCATACTAAAAATAACAGAACTGGCTATCTAGTTCTAACAGAAAAACTAAAGGAATTGAGATACAATTTAGCCTTTTGAAAATAGTGTAAAAAAATGAAATAAGGCTTACCTTTTGTCGCTCTCTATGTAAGGTCTCTAGCTCCTGCTCAACGTGTGCTTTTGTTTCTCGTGCCTCCTTTAACTTCTTTTGACTCTCCATCTTCACGAGATGTAACTCAGTCTGCAGACGTTGCTTACTAACTGATATTTCACGAATCTTGTCGTCTTGTGAGATATTTAAGCGCTTAATTTCACACGATAAAATTTGTGCTAAGTCCCTTGAACTCGTTGTTAATTTCATTTCGTTTGACGTACAATTTTTAATAATTTCATCAAATGAACCCTCTAGTTCGGAAATGTTTGTAATATTTTTATGACATTGTTCACAATTACAACTATTCGACTTGGAGGAACCGTATTCAAGTTTTGGTTTAATGTCTGAATCACCATGTCTATCATGATAAACACTAGATGAGCATCCTGCTTGTGCAGCAGTTTTACATTGACGACAGTTCATATATAATGGAGACGTAGGACAACCACCACATGAACTGTGGTTGGATGAATAAAGTCTACTATTGCCTGAAATACTTGACACTTTCTTACTACCTTGGTCACTGCTACTCTTATTAATCGAAAATCGACTTGATGATCCCCTTGATGATGTAGCAGGGGACCAAGGACGAAATGCAGACCCACCTTCCTTAAAGTCACTATATCTTGACGAGGATTCTTGGGCTTCTTGGTTTCTTAAATTTTCGATGGGTGAAACCATTGCTTTCTTATGATCTGGTGAATGAATATAAGCAACGAAATCAGCATCTTGAGACGTTTGATCTGGCGTAGCTAATTTCAATCTATCTTGCCGTGAATCAAACTTACTCTTAATATTATCCCATAACTTTAATAACTCACGACTTGCTTTTTGCTCAACGAGTATAATATAAAATCTCCAACGAGCTGAATCAAAACCCCAATGACAAGTATGAACTTCATCAAAGGAAGCATGGTTATGAGAAACAAATTTTCTCGTTGTAAACAATCCATTACACTCTGTGCATTTAATACAAGGCGAATTGACTTCAACATATAGCTCTGGATCAAATATTCCAATACACCCACCAAAACATTCATGATATACTTCAAATGAGACGGGACTACGCTTAGCTGGGTCAGCCTTGACAGCATTAAAACCTTGTAGGGCCCCACATAATCGATATGCATCACTTTTCGTAATCAAATTACTCGAGGTTGTCGTCCACGGTAATACACCGTGATATTTCAACTCGTCTAATTGTTTTTGTGAACATTTCGAAGTAAATATTAACAAACTGTCGCGTTTTTTAAATATATCTTGCACGTTAACATCTTTCAACACGGATTGTACAAGTTCAGTAAAACATATTCGTTTCTCTCCACCTACACTAAAACCAGATACCGCATGTCCATCTAACATAGTAGGTCTAAGTTTATATTCTTCGGGTATCTCGACTTTCTTAACATCTTGCGAATTTTTACTAACGATATGAAAGTCAGCTTTAACAGCAACAGGACCACGGATACTATCTCTAGATGTTTGAATATATTTTTGTAATATTAAATGTAATAACGGATCCTTTGCATTTTTTTCCGATCTACCATGCTCTACCATGCCTATCGGAGCAGCCATGTTGAACTTCGACTACCAACAAAACATAAATATGAAATTCAGACTTCGTGGAAAGTCGAGAAAATATTCTTAACAAATGTAAATACAAATCACAACTTCACTCGTTGGTTTCTTGTTCCATTTAGCAGTAAAATATTGAAATACAATTCATATAGTTATAAAAGAATGCAGACAAGACCAGACTAATGGCGGCATTCAATACAATTTGACTAGACAAAACAGAACCGTTCCTCACTTCTGCGGCGACATCAAATTTTAAAAAAGTTCATCGGATTTCTAATATAACCACCTGCGTAGTATCTTTGATTTCTTCTATATTGATATCGAACAAACTAAACGAAATAACTAAAGATTTACTCAGAATTCACATAACGCATACCTTAAATCATGAAAATAAATAAAATTTGATCGATTTACTTGAGTAGAATATTTCTTAGCGCGTGCATGTCTGCTCCAAAAATGTCTTAACTACTTATCTCAGTAAAAATACGGGGGTTATTTATAAAAATGTCTGGTTACACCCTACTAATAAATTTATCTCACCACGATCTTTTAATAAATTATTTCAATTTCATCCGCTGAATTATTAATTTTAAATTTTAACATAACAGAAATTATCGCTTTGATTTAAATTGCATCGTATGTAAATTTAAATTATATACCATGTCTACTAATGTACCCCCGTATTTTTTCGCATCAATCATCGGGTACAGGCGTATAAAATTTTAAATGCTGAACAAAAGCCAGACGATTTTCATTGGCCCAATAAATCCACGCTGATCAACAAAACTAAACTTTAAGTTTGGTTCAATTTGTTAAAACAAAACATGAGGTCTGGAAATTTGAATTCGTATGAAAACGTTTTACCGATTATACTAATTCAGAAGAAGAGAAAGAAAATAATATGAGCGCGTATAATATTGTACGTCAATCATAATAATAGGAAAAAGTTTATTTATCTCAACGGTATACCCGGGTCGATTCGACTATGAAGGAATGATCAAAACATTTTTTAAAAATCGTAAAAAAGTATACATAAACATTGCATATGAGCGGAAGGTATAGTTTAGAAAATAAAGTAGCAAGTTGAGTAGCGCTTGCAGTAGGCAAGGCATGTACATATATAAATAAAAGCAAGCATCTTATTCTTATTCTTATTCTTATACGATATTTAATAATAAAAGCATGCTTCTTTTTGGAGATTTTTGTAAGAAGAGGTACTAATAAGCATACATAATATGATACGCTAGAAAAGAGAATATAGTCATGATTGAGATGCGTTGTGTGTGTATAAAGAGCAGGTTTATTAGGGAAAATATAGGGCTTTACCGGCTTTTTATATTATGAAGTTATTTGGCTTTTTAGGGCGGGGGCTCGGGTGAGGGCACATTGTTTTTCGGCTGGATAGTGGAAAAGAGTTCCTTCGAACCTATGGGGTCAATGGGGACCCGGGTCAATATCCCCTCACCCCCGCATATGTACTTGTGTTGTTTCAGAAGACTTGGATGTTCATTTGTCACCCTTTCTTACTCTATACATACATACACGCCATTTTAGTAAATCTTTTACACACGAATGAATACAACACACTTTCAATGATTCCTTTAGTATTTTTTTTTCTCGTCAAAACAAATTTCATCAATCTATCAATCTATATCCGTAATTCCGGGGTTCTGAGAAAATACGAGGAAAACAAGCAGTTTCAATGGAATTTAAATTGTATCGAGGCTAATCCGTTCTGTTGATGGTGCTACTTCGCACATTAAACGTTTATTGTCAACACCGGAACTATAAACATCTCAAATCTAAACTGGATATTTTGAAAATTTCGAGAGAACAATTTTCGCTCGAAATTCTCTTGTACAATTAGTGGTAGATTTCTTCATAAATCAAAACAGATTTTTATAAAACAAAAACAAAAATTTTCAGGCCAGGACCCTCAAAATCTGCCATTATGGCAAATCAAGTGCATTGTCTGCGAAAAATACTAAAATAAAACTATTACAACGCTTACTTCTGAATAAACCAATAAAAATCTTGATGATGTAATTTTCAGTCAACGAGAAAATATATTCACCTATAATTCGAAGACGATCCCTTTTTATGTTTTACCTCAATCAACACACTTGATGTGTTTGCCCATCACCACACTCACAGTCTGTCTAAAATATTTTGTGTCTACTAACTAATTCAGTTCGAATTCATCGCGAGACGACAGCCCACTGTTCCGAACCACATTATTAATTAGACCGCTCTCTGCATGCCCCTTCACAAGGTATTCAACTTCGCAACTTCCAAATTCAGACACTTCAGACAATAGGGGCCTCCCTTTCATGGTTATGCATAACATCATCATAGAGACGGTGTGTAACAATATCTATACTTTCTGTACATATTTTGTTTTCTTGCTTTCTTGAAAAGGCTTGTGTTAATGAGCGTTTAATATAATATATATATAACATAGTTCTTGATAAAGAATAAATGTCTTGTCAGCCCATAGGCTCAGTGGTGGTTTAAGTTTCCTATTCCTTCTGGATCCCGTAATTTAATTATATAATTCACTGAAATAATATTAAATTCGACACAATGTATTCCATTCACTGTTAAAATGTTAAAATGTTAAGTGTAAAATATTAAAATGTATGCGTCGTAAATGTTGATCCCTCCGATAGTAGAGTGCGTATATCGGAAATGTCTGCAAATGGATGAAAATTTAAGAAAAAGGAAAAAAGAATAATTCATATATTCGATTAAATTTAAAGATATTTCAAGCAAGAAAATGTCTAAATAGATAGAATTATATATATGTTAATTTGAAGTTTGCGTTTTCTTTTCGCGAATTTAAATTGAGATTTGTACTTTTTAGGCAAAATCATTTTTAGATTTAGTGGTGGATCTGGGTTGTTTTCAGTGTTTTCATGAAGACACTCATTTTCGATAAGAGAATTTTGTTCTTTCATATTTTAATTGTTTAAGATTAGGTTGGCCCTATAAAATATCAAACAGTAGTTCTAGATGAGCACAAAGACTCTTGAATATAGGTTCTGAAGTATGTGTTTCCAAGCCTTTCCAGTGCTATTTTCAAAATTTCGCACACTTTTGGGTAAATATCACGTCGGAAGACTTTCAGAAATTGGTCCAGATCCGCCAATTCAATTTTCTTTTCAAAATATCTCGGCAAAATTGATCGGCTGTTTGAAAATGCTCTTAAATACCCTTTACAGATTGTCTACAGATTAATTTTGTTTATTGATTGGGTGAAGATTAAATCATCAAGATTCTGATTGGTTGATTCTAAAATATCGTCAAATGATGTTATGTTAAAACAAAATGCAAATTCCAATTTTGCAATAAACAAGCCAATATCCGACACAAAGTTTTCAGATGATTCCATAAAAAGAAAAAACATGTAAATGTTATTGGCAATATTTCACGAAGCTTTTCGTACTGTTATATGTACATCATCAGGAAAATCTGAAAATCTGCTTATTTGTGAAAAGTACGTGACCTTTAGGTACTAAAGGACTTGTGACTAAATTCCGCTACGTGTCGTTTAGATTGGTTAGGACCCAACCCAACTTATATAAATCTCTTGTCTCTCTTTTTTAATTATAAACTTTCTTTAGTCTATGTCCTTTCACATTCTTTTTAATTATAGACTTTCAAAATAAAAAGTCTACGTCCTCAAATATATCCCTTTTTGATTTCTTCTTTACAATCAAAAAGACTCGTATAAACATGAAAACGTTTCAAAATGAAGAAGCACCTTAATTAGCTTTAGACCTGTTTTGCTGTTTGATCAATTCTTTTCTCTCTTTCTTTCCATTTAAGAATTGTTGTGCTTGTAAAGCTGTCTACATCAATCATCGACTTCCTATGAAATATTAGTTGTCTGCTCTTCCTCTTCATTTGTTAAAATGGGTCTGTCTTCGAATTAAAGACTACGCATCAATTTAGTTGAAAAATTACATCATCAATATTGTGATTGTGAAAGTAGGGAGTACAAGTAGGGAGCACAAGTAGCAGTTTATCATTAGATTGATTGAAAATTACATCATCGTTCGTTTTTTTAACAATACATCAAATGATGACATTCTGAAATGAACCAATCGGAGTTGTGATGATGTAACTTTTGACCAAAAAAGCCGAGAAAAAAATAGTCAACTTGGAGGGCGTTTCCTTAAGAAAGATTTCACGCTGTCTTAACCAATAGAATGAAGGGGAAATATTTTTTTAAGAAAAAGGAACTGTTTAAAAGATAAAAAAAAAGTTGTGTTTAAAAATATATGATCCTTTGTAGTCTTCGTAAGGGCTTTTCGTTCATTCATTTACGTACGAGAATTATGACAAAGATTTTCTTCTTGTATAATTAGAGATTATATCATAAACAATAAAAAAGTGTTTTGGAAAGATGTTGAGTTAATTCTGAAAATTGCTCAAATAGTGACATTTGTAAAACGACGAATCAGCTATTTGGCGATGTCATCAACTTATTAATCTAGCTACCAGGTCGAGACTAGTGCAATTTTGTTTTGAGGTGTGATTTTTGAATCTTGCTTCAGCTGCAAAACCTAGGTATCGAAGTTTCAATAAGAAATTACTTATACAGTTATAGCCATATGTTCAATTATTACGTAATCTTGATATGGTAGGTAAGTGTTCGGGTTTTGGTTACAATCGGGTACGTTTAGTAGGTAGGTATTTTACTCTGATTAAAACGTAACCCATTTAGTCAAATTCAGGCACAGTTATGAAGAATTTGAAAATTAAACTTTCTAAAAGGTTACGTAACATAAAAAGGTAGGTATATGGGCTCCGTTTACGTCTGTTTACATTTGGCATGTTGCTCAAAACATAGTTAGTATATCTAATGGTTAGGAAACATATTGTTTTATGTTTTTGTAGATGTTGTGCACGGTTAAATAATGTCCCAATGTATTGAAATCTATTGATAAAAACGATTTTCATTATCTGATTGGGAAAACACGTCATAATAAATGTAAGCCTGATATATAATAAAAACAGTCGTAAATTTGAAGTCACGTTTACCGTGCACAAATGATCATTTCAAGATAAGACGCTGTCTTTATCATATTTCAATGGCGTTTCCTAACCATATGATATAATAACTATGCTCAAAATCGGCTGTTTGGGGGTCACATAGTAATCGAACTTTTCCTTAAATAAATTACTTATAGACATATCTGACCTTTCTTTTTCTTTATTTTTCTATTGTACTTCTTCTTTCGTGACACTTTTCTATTTGTCCTACATGCAAAGTAAACATAAGATTGAAAATGTTGTATACACAAATAAGAACATAGTGTTTTTGTAAGTAGCCAACTTTATGATCTGGTCTTCCAAATCGATTTGTTTTTGACGGATTGTCTAATTTCTAATGGGTTATCAACAAATTCAGTGGCGGATATGGAATGTATTCATTGTATTCATGAATACACTCATTTTAGAGCCAATATTTCTTTTTTAATAATAATATTAAGGATGGAAGATAATTGGGTCACAAAATATGAGTTTCTGGGCGTTAAGAATGCTTAAATCTCACCCAATCTAACTGTCCAAGACCATTTGTAAAACCACTCGTGAGTAAAATCATTTTTTGAAGATACTCAGAAAAAGGACCAGATCCGTGACTGAAATTGTAGTTTTTTGTTGGTTGAAAATTGCATCCCTACAGCTTCTAACTCTCCCCAATCAAAAAAGGCCACAACAAGCTGTTTAGGCATTTTCTGTACAACTTATATTGTAATTTATTCAGATAAAAATTAGTGCGAAATTGAATGTCAGGAAATCTTTTCTCAAAATCAGATTTTTTCTTATCCTAAGAGAGTAGGGTTATGAAAAACTTACTCATGAAATATCTGATCCGTGCGCATTGGCTCAGTGGTTATGTTTCAGGTATCTCAATTGAGCGACCCGGGTTCGATCCCTCCTGGATCCCCATAATTTAATCAAATCAATCACTGAAATAATGTCCGCCACAAGTGTTCCTTTGTGGTGCGTTAGATTCAACAATGGATTCCGTTGAATTTTATATGTTGTATATCTGTCGTTAAATGTCGATCCATCCACGACAGTAGGGCTTAATATATACTGCCTCTATCGGGAATGTCTATGTAAATGGATGAAAATCATAAAAATATATATAATATATTTGACACGCATTTTTTCTTATAAATGATGTCAAAAAAAAACAATTAAAAAGAAAGAGATCGTTATAGATCTAAAAGTTAGACTAACTTACTGAAGCGTAAAACTCCTTGATAAATTAGACACGAAATTCGTGGATTTTATGTGAGAATATCGAAAATATCGGAATATCGACAAGAGAAGAAAAAATGATCAAACAATTATCAGAATATCAGTAATAGCAACTTTGAAAGGAATTACAAAAACGTATTTATGTCAAGATTTCACAGAGAATCACAGAAATATAAATAGAGAAATCTGCTGCTCTAATTATAGACCCATTTTTCTAACTAATACCCTATTAAAGAAAAGAAGAGTCACCTAGACATTTCTAAGCCTATGGGTTTGGTTTATAAGCAGAATTATATGATATTCATATTTAAACGAACATACCAGGTTTTAACAACTAATCGCTTTACAGCCCCATCATTCTAAACAGCCCCACCAAGATTAATTGCCTTGGTTTGACCTTGTTTATTGACGTTTGTTGACCTTTAAGGATTACGTGTCTTAAAATGTCGCTTATATTTTGTACAAAAATACTTTCGCAAATGTTATACATTCTTTTTGCAAAATTATGGCTAATTCAGTCATTTGATTGGTTGGAAATTGCATCATCAAGATTCTACATGGTTTATGTAGAAAGGTTTTCTTCATTGAGGGTATTATATCTTTATTTTCAGTTTATTCGGAGTAAGGTTCAATGTGTTATTTTAGCCGTTTAATTGGTTAGAGATTACAGCATCTGAAAGCTCAATTCAAA
>JAUKPT010000223.1:0-23187 GCA_032273505.1 Nanomia bijuga | reverse complement strand
TCTTAATCCTTTACTATAATTAAAAGGTTCTGAAAGTTAGGGGTTCTACAGATTGATAGAACTTGAGATATGAGAATCTTGTCGGTTGGGCTTTATCTTAAGCTGGCCATGATCCAACATACAACAATATGAAAATCTCATAAGCAAAGCCATTATATGGGTTTGTTTGTTTCGCACAATCATTTCTTTTACATGTTAGTTTTTAACAAAAAACTTTAATTTTGAACTGTGTTCTGTCCATTTAAATGTCAATCTTTAAAACAGTTATAAGTATTCTATGTTGAAATTTAATAAAATATTGGCACCAAAGAAAATAGATGAAAATTAATGTTGAAGAGGTACTAGTCAAATAATTTTATGCGCCAAATTAAGAATGCAAAATTAAGTTATGAAATCAAAATTGGGACATTTCCTTACAAATGTGCCAAAATATAGACTTAAGATATCTGTGAGACAGCATGATGAAACATGAAAAATCAAAAATGATGGAATACTTGCTTAATTTTATTTACTTTTTTATCAGACAATGTTCTTGACTTCAAGGGGCGCCCCTAGGGAGAGAGGAGATGACGTCTCAGACACGTTATATGTTCATGTTATGAAGGGGAAAGCCAAAATAAGCGTAATTGCTGAATGGGATCCTAAAATTCCCTTAAGTATTCTGAAGAAAAGATTGATCGCTGGAATAAATAGAAACATCTTATCTCATACATTCATCTCAACTTAACGAAGATCTCTAAGGTATAATTATAACAGCTAATGTTTACTGATCACCATGACAACAACTACTCTTAATAACTAAATACAGAAATATAATAATCAAACGTCGTTTTTGGCTCAACACTACATCTCTATATTTATTCACGGATATCTGCTGTAAACAAATGCAGAACAAATAATTGGATAAACAAAACAAAACAAATATTTAATTATTAGCAAAAACGGGAAGACAATCGTCAGAGTGGAATTGACAACACTTTACTTCTAGTTGACAACTTGTACTTGAATTGTGCCGAAAATGTTTGACATGTAATCATATTACATAATATAGGAATATCTTTGTCTCCAGAGAACTGTAATCTTAATTGCTCAGCTGAAATAATTTTGCCCCCCCTTTTTGATTGATTGCAGACAACATCAGCATAAATAAAAATATAATGAAATATGCTTTTCTCCTTAAAGGATTGATATCAAATCTAGAAAATCATTTTTAACATTTTGCACTCGTTGCAAAACGATAACAGTCTTTAAAAAGATGCTTTGCAGTAATTGTCTCCAGAGAGTTATGGCATTAATTTCTCAGAAACAATAAACAGATGAAAAAAATTGTTCCATAAAAAATACTCATTAAGTATCGAATAGAGTAGAACAGAAAAGAACAGTATCAAAATATGATGAGTATTTGAAGAGATTGAAAAGAAAGATAGTTGCCTCTGGAGAGGCACACCTATTAAAATATTTTATTGCTAAATTTAACTAGATTCTTATCATTTTACTGATAACAAGATATAGAATAGAACAGAATGGAATATAATAGTAAAAAAATAATTGGTTTGATTGGCATGATATACCATTTCCCTTATACAACTTAGTAGTTAGCGTTATCTGTTGTATTTGCTTACTAAAAGATTTACTCCAGATTGCACAAAATGTTAAGCTAAGTATCTTTGTGTATAATCGGAACAACATCACCCGAAATCTCCATTGTTTTTAGAAAACTGGCGGAAAATTTAAACAAACAAAGAAAAGATATTTTCAAGTAGATAAAAAAGCAAGAAAATAAGCAAGAAACCTATTCATTTTGAAGAAATTTTAAGGATAAAAGTAAAAAATTGAGTGGAAAATTTGTCATTTTTCTACAAAATTTGCGTGAAAAAAACGGAAAAAAAAAGACTATTAAAATTGTTCTCAGAGAAAAATTACCAGTAAAAATGCAAAAAAGCTTTTCTAAAAGATCTCATGCCAGATTTTTAACCTCGTATTGGTAAATCCTTAGATTTCATCAAAAAATTATCTGATTTTAATTGTTCTATCTGTTATCTTAGACTCTTAACAAAATAGTTCACAAAAACTGAGATTAAATCATCAAAAAATGACAACTATATATACTTCAAATGACATGATAATTATTTTTTGGTAACTCCTCCGTCTCAATGAAAGAATGAAAAATAAACAACGATAGAACGATAAAATAGTTTCTAATGTGATTTCCATGATTAGAAACTCCTATGGGATCTGTATTCATTTGTTGCTGACTCTTTTTCTTTTAATTTAATTACAATGGTTTTGTCTTCAGTTTTGGTTGTCTGCTTTCCAGTCTTGATAGCTATCTGATTATTAAAGATTGAGATTCTAATAAAACAAATTTATAATGAATGGAGTTGGATGGGAAAAGGGCTGATAGTAAAGGCCAAGAGAACTCTTGATTGACTAATAATGTCATTTCCTCCATATCAGTAAACAAATTAGCTAAGAAAAAGATAAACTGAGTGTATGTAATTGTCTTGATAAAATCAAGAAATTTTAATGTTGTATGATTGATATCAGTCATATTGAAAAATTGACCTTAGTAATGCAATAGAGATAACGAGTTAATACTGCTAGCTTAAAGGTCTTAAAGCATGTGTGCATGTGTTTCCATGTGTTTTTAGTGCTTTTTTTTCAAAATTTCCCACAGCTTGGGGGAAAATATCATTTCAGAAGACATCCAGAAATTGGGCCAGATTCGCCACCACTAGGACCTCTTCTAGGAGAATGGAAATTTGTTTAATTAAATATTAACATGATTTAGCTGTAATGAATAATCCAAAAGAATGTGATAGAAAATCAGATAGCAGAGAAAGTAAACACAGTATTTGATCGAAACGGGAATGATATTTAAGTGATAAAAATAACAATTATATTCAATATGTTTTGCAAAACAAATACAACGTCTGTTATTGTACAGTTTTGATTAGAACTAAAAACCCAGTAACATTTATGTATCATTTCCTTTCCAAGGGTATTTGGCAACTACTATGATAACCTTTTTTAGAGTAGGTCATGGCAACTATAAGATCAGATAGTATATCTTCAGGTAGGTTTTTAGGTTAGCAGAAGCAGAAGTTCTTTAGAGCTCAAAGGGATTATCGTCAAATTTCGGCTATTTTAGCTGTTCGATTGGTTGTAAAATTAAATCATCAAGAATCTTTATGGTTTATTTCAAAATGTCCCAAGGAGTGTAGAACAGTAAAAATATAGTCCTTTAGTGCTTTAATGATCATAGTGGTATCCTTACTAAGTAATTGCTAAACAGAGGTTAAGGTCTATGTGTAGGATCATATATGTTCTTATATTCTTTCATTTAATACTACTAAATTAGTATTTTTGTTGTATTTAATGTAATCTTAATGTATTTTTGTCTTCTCTCGTCTTCGTCAGGTCGGTGTGGCTCCCATAACCCTCAACTCAAAATGATATTTTGTAAAAACTAAAATAATCAAAATCTTCATGATGTAGTAATTTCCAACTAAGAAAAAGGTTGTTGAATCAAGGTAATAACGAAAGTCTCACATCTTCATCTTTTTACTTTTTTATAGATAATAACGCAATCATATCTGCTCCAGTCAGGTAAAAAATCTTTAAAAATCAACCTATTTCGGGCAAAGGTTATTGCACAAATGGCTAAAATGACGATTTTGTCTAGAAGCTAAAATATGCCTAACCATGATGCAGGGAAGTTTTCAGGCAGACTTTATTTAAACAGTTCAACTAATTTTTACATTCCTTCATGTACGCCTATGACTTTAATCCATCACTGAGTAAATTTGACAACATGGTTTAAGGATAGCAAATTTTCTATTTAAACAGCTATTTACTTAACATTTACATTACGAAACAAAATACTGGAAACTTGGATAGCAAAATCCATTTTCGTCATCACATGCCTTACTCAGATTACATAAAAAAGAAAACAAAATATGGACATTTTTTCAATCTTCAGTTAAACAAATCATGCTACTTGGAGGATAAAAATGTGGTGTCTTTTTACATCATAGCCGATAATGCTTTTGTTTTCCTATGTTAATTGTCTATCTTAAAAGGATAATTAAGCTGTTCTTTAGCGTTACATCGAGTGTCGATACACTGTACGATATTTGAAGCAGCACAGTGAAACCTTATATTAACACACCTTCTAACAGTATGTCCCAGTCATCGCATTAGCAAATTACTAAAATACCAGAAATTATTCTAAAGAAAATCTCCTACAATTAGTCGTTTTGAGTTTCTTTGTGCCCTCTTTGATTTTAATTTGGAATGTACAAAAAAGTATATTAAATGCAAAATGATTCAATCATGCTCGTTAAAGATGATTTTGGGAAATTATATGTAACATTATATAAGGAGGAGTGTAGAAAGAACTAACGTTTCATGTTACTGGAAATAAATGTGTGTCCCACTAACAAGAAAAAAATGACACAAAACAGCATTAATGAGATTCTTATTTAACAGAATTTGTATCGCAACGTTTAGAAGTAACTTTCGAGAATATATATATATTAATTTAGTGTTCACTGTCGTTCGATAATCGTTGGTAGTTAGGTGGAGCTAACCAAAAATAGACTTCTTTGTAGTTGAAAGGATTAAGCATTACAGGAAAGGAAATGGTAGCTCACCAGTGAAAACAAGCGATGCTTGCCTCTACGTCGTGTTAAATTATTGATAAATTCCATAAAATTCATGGTGAGTTTCGATACAAAGCAATTAAAATAGCAATATGGATAGAAATATGAAAATTTACTCTGTACAATGTACATTGTGTTAAAGTCGATCAATTTTTTGAAAGGTCAAAATAATATCATGCTGTCCGCCAATTAGAAAGGCAGTATATGCAATATGATAAAAGTTCACTTTGATAAAACGAATCAACAATGAGCTAATCAAATTTGTTCCAAGTTCTGCCCAAAACATTCAAAAAAGAAATTTCATCATATATCTTATCTAATGAGCATAATTTTGTATGATCAATAGATATCAAAACAATTATCAAAAGGTATTAAAATCCAGTTTGAAATGGAAAGATACAAAAGAAATGCATTCGATACTGGCTAGCAATCCCACATAATACTAAAATTTAAAGAGGATAATCTCTAACTAGGGATAACAATTAAAATTAAAATAAATTACACAGTTGGCATGGATTTCAGAACTCACATCTTAAAAACATTGAGTTGATTAAGTTGAGTTAAGAGAATTCAGAAATAAAACTATACATTTTGGATTTGGATAAAGAAAACTGTGTACTGCTTTATGTACAAAAAAAAAACATGATGCAATTATGATGCATTATACAAAGAAAACGGCTAAATATAATCATAATTTCAAAATATGTCAGCAATGATGATTAGTTAACACTTTATAGATGCATTGCTGCATACAATTTTGCTTATGAATCTATCTAGTGGAACTCATGATAAAATGAGCTCTTTTCTTAAACCAGTCAGTTGATCTAAACACAGAAAGAAAGACCTAAATAACTCTTGATGCCGATGTCAAAATTTGATATAATGTTTATCTCAGACAATTGTTTTTATTTTTATATCAGCCGATGGTAGATACGTAAATGGATCCAGGTCATGAACTTTCGAGAAACAAAACACGTTATTTTATTTTCTACAGCATCTAGTCCTTCTATGATATGTCTGCAATTTTGTGAGATATTTCATAGCCAATGGTTTGTTCATGTTACATAAGTAAATGATATATCAAGGACTCGTTGTACATGGTGCAAATTGTCAACTCTCTCCAGCCTTAATGAGACTACTAACAAACTTTAGTGTGTTCTCAGGCAATTATCCCTTTTTCTGGACCTCAGATATATATATCTATATAATTATAGATATTTTCCCTTCCGATATTCATGCTAAAACTCTTTACAAGAAAAAAAGCTCTATTCATAAAATCTCAATGGAATTCCTTCATCTTCACAAAGAATTATATAATAAGATAACAGAAGACAAAGATGAAATTAAATCTAATAACACAACAATATTTAATATTTATATTATATATTCAGATAAAAATAAAGCTGAATTAAAATATTAGGCATCAATAATTAAAATATTTTACTAAATAAATAGAGAATTTTTTTGAAATTATCAATAATGAAAAAGAAAGCCTTTAAATACAGGACTGAACAAATCGAGAAAATGGAAAAGGAGAGGAAATTAAGAGTCTGGTCTGATCAAATAGATGTTTTCTTAAAAGAATAGAGATATTGATTGTTCATTTGATAAAATATTGCAGTGAAACAAGATGTAAAGTAGAAATGAAGCCAAGTATTTATATTTCTGTTCCACATTACTTTCACACCCTAATTCAGGCAAACTTAAGGTTCAAATAACCAAACCCTGCTCGCTCTTTAAAAGGACATTTCTTGACATTTCCTGGCATTCTGTGGGGGATAATACATATAATACACTAAGACAAATCTAGGGAGATACTCCCAAAAGATTCCCTTTTTAAGACAAAATTGTTCCATTTCGATGGAAAACAGAGAAACTATTCAGAACAGGGTCGGCTAAGTAATACCAAGAATTGGATCGAAACAAAAGGGTGTTATTTTGCCATAGCAGACAAGCTCACTTAATAATTAAATGATAAACAATGAGAGAGATGATACCACAACATCCAACTACTTTTCATAATCAAACACTGATGCTTTCATAACCAAACATGAATATTTTATAAGGGACCATCTTAAAACTTTGTCTAATTTAGACTATTGATTGGTTGAATGTTACATCATCAAGAATCTGATTGGTTGATTTAAAAATGTCACAATTTGAGGTTTTCTTAAAGTCGAAAATGATGATAGCATTTTTAAATGAACCAATCAAACTTTTGAGATGATTCCTTATTGCTCCATATTGAAACTCTGAAAAATAAAATGGAGTTTAACACTAGATGTCATGATAACCTGTGCCTGCACCTTTCTAAAACCCTAATTCCATTAAATTCAGATTAATTTTGGTCATATTGACAAGATTAACACTTATTTCATGAAAGATTGCTTTGTTATGAAAAAGGTTTATGAAATATGACAGTAAGCGGTCACATTTAAAGCTGGTTTGACCTCAACAAAGATTGATGAATTTGAACTTCAGGGTAAACAAATCATATATATCTTTTTACTGACATGAAAAAGGAATTTCTTTAGATAGACTTTCTCTCAAAAAAGTAAAACGTTACACAGCAATAATTCCATGTAAATCATTTTTATATACTTCCTTGTGTTTTGTTCTACTCTCACAAAGTCGATATTGATATCCTGATTATGTGAACAAAATATTCTTTAAATAGTGAAGTATGAAAATTAAAATATTTATTCCTAATTAACCGCAAATATCTAAGGGACCGTTTAACTTAATCTTGATCTTAAATGATTTTTATTAATTAGCCGCCAGTGATTAAGATAAACAAAGGTTTGTCATCATGAGATTAGTAGAGGAATCCTTTAATCCACTTCCTTACAGTCTTGCAATTCAATATCATAAATCTAAGATCAATAAGTACGTCCTATATCATTTTAATTAAAATAGCTACAGCAAAAGGTCTTTACACATGTTGATGTTCTAGTGACAAATACTAGCAGACATTGTGTACAGTATAGCAATAACATATTTTTATCTGCAAAAATATATTTATCTACAGAGTGATAAATATTAAATTAAGTTATTACGGCTTGACATAGTTGGATCAAAACAACTGGGGCAAAATTACAATTGTTTATTAAATGTATTTGAAATTGTGATATCATCAGACTGAAAATTAATGAAATTTAAGATTAAGGTTAAGGTTTGTCAGGGCTTGACATAACTGTCTAGTTTTAATCAACTGTGTATTGATCACAGATTACCCCAATTTGAAGTGAATACTGACTACATTTAGAAATGTGCAATCCCTCACAGACTCAAACTTTTCTCACTGAAATGACTTGTACAAATAAATTCATAGCAACCCTGATAAAGATTCAGATGCTAAATTGCCAAGTATACTACTTCAAACAACAGAATTGGCGATTCATACAATATAGATCAACTTCAGTGTTATTAATTTATCGTTTGTGTTTAGTTGTTGGCATACCTTCAAAATTTTCGATGAAAACTTTTGCAATAATATAATAAGGAAAAAATGTGTCCAGACAAGCATGCAGCAAAAATACCCCCTCCCAAAAAAAAAAAAAAAATCTAGTCCTCGAGAGTCCTTGTAATAAGTTATTAAAATGCTGATACAATGCTTCGAAAAGGCTAAAAAATCTAAATTTCCAGGGCTTTGATCGTCCTGTTTAACTTCATCCCTGTTATGCATAAACAATCAATCATATTCACATAATTTACAGGAGTGACAGTTTCTTTATCCTTAATAAAACATGACTTTTAGAGTTATTAGGATGTTCTGTCAAGCTGTCTTGTTTTTAAAGGTTTGTTATACAATAATCTTGAATACAAAGGAAACCATTAAAAAGAAAAGAAAAGAGAGCTAGTACATAAAAATGGTTGCATATTTCCTGATAGATTTAAAAAAACTATTGTATAGATCATTTCCTCTCATATGGGCGAAGGATCTTTAAACATAAATATTGAAGCGTTCAACCATGATTGAATAATTCTCATTTTTCATAAAAAACTAAACAAATATTCTCGAACATGGTAACAAAGTACACAAATAAAAATTCAATAAACATTTCAAATAACTTGTAATAGGAGTCTTATTAAACAAAAATAGAAAAATATAAGAAGAAAATATATGTTATGAAGAGTCAAGGATAATAATTAATACTGTATAACAGAGTTGACAGGGTGTAAGCTAGAATTGAAATATTTTCTGCATACACATATACATATTTTCTAGCTAACACCCTGATTGATGGCAATTGTTTCAAAGCATAATTTAAATGAATAAAAAAATAAAAATGTGTAAATATTCTGTCATGGCACAGAAAATGGTGTTATGAGTAACTTTGCTTTAGCTCCATGTCAAAAACTTTAATTCCAAAAATTATTATTGTGGTTAAATAAAATATTAAATAAATCTTTCAACCCAAAACCCTGAATTGATGATGATGAAACTTGTTTGTTTGACGAAGTGAAAAGAAAGGTATCCTTAAACTTGACCACATTTTTTGTCACTTATGGTTATTTTCTGTTATCATTTTGTCACTGTGTTTCCCAGAATAACTCTTAGACTTTTAGATTTCTAAATGAAAAATGACAAAAAATTGTTTACAAGATAAAATTTATCGAATGACAGAAATTTTGACAACAATATTTTAGTAATTATGAAAATAAAAACTGCAAAAAGCCAAAATGCAGACTCTTCTAGAGTCTTAAAACTCCTGTAAATAAATAATTGGAGGAGGAAATTTGAAATAACAATAAATTTTTGTCTACGTGATTTATATATTATAATTTTGGTCAATCAACTATTTATTGTTAACGAGGAAAACACCTTTGGAATTAGCTTTAATTACACCGATAATTTCTATTTTCATGATGAAATTCATCATTTCTCTGCACACAAGTTAGTTATTTTTTTCATATATGCATTTATGCATACAAGCATGCAACAAATTGAATTTATTTTTGCCAGGAAACTAGTTGTTTGACTTTACAAATCAATATTCGACAATATTATTCTATCAACAAATGATAAAGTTTTTTAACTCGTCAAGTTTCTGTGAGCAGTGCAAAAGACAATAAATTTGTGATATTTGTACAAATTAGTTTGTTTTCTTTTTGAAAGCACGTTTAACTGTATAAACCAAGTGTTGATTATAGTGTGAAAATAACTGTTGGGTTGTGGTCTAAACAGGTTGACGAGTTAAGATAAGAAACGAGATGACCAGCAGTCTAGCTGATTTTACCTCTCTGACATTTAGCTTAGAAGTCGCAATATCATGTGCATAATGCAGTGATTTGTTGTTGTTTTTTAACAACAGTCGACAGCAATAACATTATTCAGCTCGCTAATAGAACCAGATCGTTGGGTCTATGTTTTTTTTATCTTAGATTTAGATTGGAAAATTGTTACTACGTTGACATCTAAATTGGTCTACCATTAACAATTAATAAATCTAATTAACAACAAAAATGACATGATTTTTCCAAAAAAAGATAGTGGAAACAGGCACAAGAAACTGAAATGGTTAAATTTTACCTGGAAGTTTATCACAGGTCGCAATGGCGGCACGTGAATTGTATAAGTCTCCATAAATATAACAGTATCAAAAATATTTTATCTATTTAATAGTTATAGAGCACATATATATAATATGATAAAGCTCATATCGCCCCTTAAGTAAAGTTAACAACAAACACATACGAGCCTTAACTCGGGCGTAGAATGTCCATATAATTTGAAATATACTAATTTTCACGCTTCAACAACAACGAAAACAAATAAGAACCTAACCGATTAAGATTCTCTTATTTGATTGGCCCATTCTACTTATTTCTAGATCGATAATATCACGTTAGCATTAGGGAATGACCCCGAGAATCTACGGATGTTGGTTATAACCACATAATGATTTATTCAAAACACAATATTATAGTGTTCGGTAAAAGATTTTTATTCATCCATTATCCTTATTTTTAATTTTAAATTACATTTCAGATAGAAAACCTTTTATATTTTGAATAATGAATCAGACATTTACGATCTTTTATTTTGATCTTTCTTCATACATATCTAGCGATCAAATTTGAAACATTTTATGTAACGGGTTCATATCTGTTCAATTCAATGTTTACATAAATTGTCGTTTTTTTCTGAAGCCCAGACATGGAATTCTCGTGTTTGACTATCTGATAGCACACGTGTGTATAAAAACGAATGTTTCATAATGGCCGGAAGTCGAATTGTACAGTTAAAGAAATGCGATATTTCCGATCTAAAATATAAATCAAATCCTCATGTTTGAGAAAAGGTTTGTATTGCTCGCGATTAGGGAATGCGTATTTGTTTAGATTGACGAGACTAGACAGAACACATATTAGGTTACTTAAACTCGCTGCCAAGAGGTGCACAGAGGTCAATTAATCTCTTGGAACTCTAATGTTTCTAGGAATATAGATATATCTTCCTTGTTTTCTTTCCTAAATAACACACACACAAGGTACAAATACATTTTTAATGTTTCAAATGAGCAACCGCAGTGTGATTTTCAGAATGATTTTCATGAAGAAAAGGAGGTGTGTGGAAGGGGGCGTGGCAAGTTGGAGGGATATTACCACAAACCTCAAAATCACTAACTTATATTCAAATCTCGTCTTTTTTATTATGAATTCAGGTGTTTTTACCATATAAACTCACTATATGATATGAAAAGGGGACATGAAAAGTCGCTTCGACAGAAAATGCATTGTATGACACTCACAACATCACCTTAAACTATAATTCAGCAAGCTAGGGATACCCTGGATATAATATACAATTTATTCATTTACTTTAGTTCAAGCTATTTATTGTTATTGGGAATTAGGTAGATTATCTTCAAACGTAATTATGTCTGACATTGATAGAAACCATTCCTTCTTGATATTGATGTCCAGATGAAGGAGAAAAGAGCGGGCAAGGTTTCTATATACATTCTGTTCATAACCTAACCTTCCAATTAGGTTTGAGACAAACAATATCAAGTCTTTTAGACGGTAAACAAATGCTGGATGTGGAGTCAACAAAGACGTGGAAATTGTTGCTCTGATAGCGGAGGCGTGTGCATTGACATGATGTCGGACTGAAGGTCCAGGATAGGCTGTTGTACGTCTCATCCCAGTAGCAAAAAATGTTTTAGCTTTCTGCGATGGGAGGTTATGTAGGTTATGTAGCCTCTGACTTTCTTGCAAGATTTTGCAATAAATAGCATTATGAGATATGGCTCAGCTTTCTGCAGACCTTCAAATGCTCAAATTCCGCTGCGATCTAATCGCCGGATCGCACACTTTTTGCTACGGGGCGTCTCATCTCATACTAGGTTTTTAGTGAGAGTTATTGGATATACAGTAAACAAGGGGTGTTGAAACTATCCTAGTCAAACTATAAAAGTGCTATTTTTCAGTAAAACATTTTCGCGGGGAAAACCCCTGATGCTATCGGACAAACGTTCGAAGGGTATGATAAAATATTTTCTGGCCAGCCAGTAATAAACTCTTTTTTACTATAAGATCATGGCCGAAAGTGAGAATCAATTTAAGAACAAATTGTGACTGTGTATGACAACAAACGCAAATAAGCAGAAAGATATGCGCGGACTCATGTTTTCACCGATTTCTTCGTTTCACTCATTTTGCCCATGTAATTGTTACAGGAAGGAACACCCTCTTTAATATCACTTACGCAAGGAAGGAAAAAAATGTTTTCTCAAGCCGACTCAAGTCGATTTTCGGTGCTTAATAAAGAGCATACTGTTTAACTAATGGGAATCGAACTCACATTTGCCTCAATGTTTTGTTCGTACCTGGCACAGTGTGGGGATTAAAATCAAAGTTGGCAGCTAAAACGTCATTATAATTTTAAGTCCTGGTATGAATTATACCGAAAGGAATACTTTGAACAACTAGTCGTTTTTTGGGCATAAATATCATAAGAAAATCCAACGTTCCTCTGAGAAGAAGGAGAAAACAAAATTGTAAGCTGAGATAATTAATGTAGGCAATAGTATTAATTACTTGGACCTCAAATAGTAGAATCGACCTCAAATAGTGAAGATAATGAATAGTTGGTTAGCAAAGGAATAGTGAATTTTATTTAAATAAAGTGACAGAAATAGTTATTAAAAAAGTTTTAGAAATGATGGATAAAAGCCGTTACAGAAGTATTAAAAGAAAACTGGTTATAATATACCTTTCTGCAAGATAAATTAAAAATCTTTTAGGATAGGTAAAGTTAGATTATCAACCTTGGATATCACGTAGACTAGTTTAAATTCTGTGATTAAGAAAATATAGGTCTTTTGGTCTGAACATTTACTGTCGTCACGGCAAAATCTGAATTTAAGCAAGATTTCGAAAAGCTGCTGCCCATACCAAAAATGAAAAATATAAGGCATCAAAAACTTATTGTTTTTATGGCAAAAAATTCGAAAATATCGGAATATCGGTAGAAAAAAATGAGAAATATCGGAATATCGGTAAGATAAATGAGGAATTGGAATATCGGGAGAAAAAAGGCAAAATGAGATGATCAATGTCCGTTCACCAGTTATTCTTCTTTAAAGCTCTTTGAAGTACACTTTCGATTTCATCTTATAAGACCTTCGTCAACTTGAGAGTAGAGTAGAGACTATTGTAGTTACTTAAGGTGGTATACACATTAATGAATATCTTATATAGGTATATGAGAATATAAATATATTTATCTATTATCAAGAGGATCATTAATTAAACTGCACTGGGAATGAGGGGGGATTAATACCGTATGGTATGCGAACTATTGTTGACAACTGATCGAATGATAAAGAGAGAAAATCATCGTGTAGAATCCATTATGAAGACGAAAAAGCTTAATTTTATAATCTGTTTACCACTATGTCCAATTTAATGTTGCAAAACTCAAAAAAAAGAGTAAGGTTAGGGATAAAAAATATTTGTAGTGTTTATTGTTTATATGTGTTCTTGTGTGGTCCTATTTTGTTGTTTTTGCAGTCCTATGTGGTCTTTATTCATAGTTAGTACATCTAATGGTTTTGAAACGTATTGTTATATGTTGTTTTCGATGTTGTGCACGGTTTAATAATCATCCAATTTATTGAAATCTATCGATAAAAACGATTACTCGAAACAATACCATTTTTATTAACCAATTGGGAAACACGTCATAATAAATGTAATCCTGATTTATAATAGAAACATACGTAAATTTTAAGTCGCGTGATATTATTCGTGCACAAATATCCACCTCAAAATACGACGATCTTTTTATCATAATTCAATAGCGTTTCCTAACCATGTGATATAATAACTATGTGCTATTCTATGCGGTCCAATGTTTGCAGTCTCGTGTGATGCTATGTGATATTTTGTTGTTCTTTGTGGTCTTGTGATCATGAAGTAATTTCTGATACTGATAGTGAGTGATCTAATGTGATCTTATGTTATATCTTGTGATATTTTGTGGTACTTTGCAATATTGTGTGATCCTATATGATGTTTATGTAGTTATTCGTGATCGTGTGAAGCCTCATGTAGCCTCATGTGGACGTATATGGCATTTAGTAAGAGAAGAATAATTGTGAATTCGAATTGAAGATGATAAGAAGGGAAAGATAACCCAGCATACATGCAATCGCAATCAAGTCATTTCAAATTTCTTATAGTGAAGCAAGAATCAGTTCATGTCTCAACTAGGTTCTTTTAAACTAACGAATCAAATAATTGCAAAATATGCAAGAGAGAGACTAACGTTACTGTATGTAAGTATCTTTGTTGGAATTGAAGTTTCTTAATCAAAACTAAGGTACAATAACTTTATTTATACCGAAAAAAATAATACTATATTTTACCTCTTCTTCTTCAATGCATTCCAAAACATATCTGTCTGTCATGATCTACAACAATACTCATTTTACCATCACTTATTCCTTCCTATCTTAACCGACACATTTTTTTTTATAAGAACGACTAAATTTCAGCTGATGCTGAGGCTGATGTTCTAATTTTTACATCCTTTTTTGTGCTAATCTCAGCCTGAGTGGTCTTATAAAAGAAGTTCTTATAAAATAAAAAACGTGACTATTTTTCAGTTATTTGAATGCAATCAACTATAACTGTTCTGTAGTCCAGTCAACACCTACATACAACACGTCCAACACAACTGCTTGTAGTTTTCAAAATTTACTTGCAAGCAGGTATCCAATTACTGAGAACCAGTTGGTGCTATTACTGTCTACTAGAGCAATTTGGAAATCATTACCCTTTTATTTGTTGGCAAGTCTTATGAGATATTTTATAAACTCAAGACCTGTCTTTTAGTTCTCTGTGGGTATTGAATTGGAAATCTTACTGTCCCGTGTTTCTGTATGTTTTTACGAACTATGGTATATGATAGTTATAGGTAATGTTTGTGTACATATTAAACATGCTTTAAAGTCAAGTCTTTTGAAACCAAAAACTATTTTACTACCTAAATACTTTTCCTTGCCAAAGTTAAACCCCCAAAATAAACTATTTGGACTTTAGGCTGTTTTTCTTTAGTGATATTTCAAGATACAAGAAATGTGTGTTAGGTTAGTACAACCTTTAGAATGAAATAGAAAGATGTGAAACCAAATAGAAATTCAGAAACAAGTAGTGAAAAAGTGCTTAGAACGGTAGAAATTGGTGCAACCCAGACATTTTTATTTTGTTAATTTTGGCATCTCGAAGGTGTCAACTAAAACATATAACAAGGCCTCTCAAGTCCTCCTTGAGAAAATGCCTCATCTTGGCACTTATAATTTGAAGTGTTTTTTCACATTTTTATAGTGAAATTTGGCTATAAAGTTACAATTTATGTTTACAACAATGCATTATCTCGCAAACTACTGATTATTTCCAAACAAAAACCTAGCTATGTTGCATAATCTTTTATTTATGGCAAACTAGCCAACTAGAAATTAAGATATTGTTAACAGAGCTAAAGTCAATGACGACAAATATAATAGTTATGGCTGCGATTTTCGGAAAAAGAAAGTTTGAGTTCTTCCGGTTTGCGAAAGCTAATTCATCGCTATCACATAAAAAAATATTTCAATAACTTTTACCACTCAGTGCATATTTTATAGATCGTACATCAGAGAGAATAGATTTTCCTCTCTTCTATTCCTTCATTTTTGATAAAATTGACATCATTGAAAAAAGAGAAAACTTCCTGCATTATATCCAGTTAAAGTTTTTGTTTTCAATTTTCTGATACACACTGTAGCTACCATTTTGACAGTGCCAAACATTGAAATACGTAATCAGTGACGACACGCTGGAAAGGTGAATATGCAGTTTCCTAATTTTCCGTAAAAGACTACATTTTAGTGAAAACTCTCTTTATACGCTAATAAAACGAATATAAATAAAATAAATTTATTATGCAACTCTCAGAATAAAGTACGAAATTTTGAATTTTCAAAGGAAACGAAACAGTCGGAAAAACCACCAATAATTTTGCCACTTCTGTTCAACGAATAGAAATAGATAAATAAAAAAGGAAACATTTTGTCTCTATATGTCCGTCCGATAAGGTACATCAAAACTACAATAAAGATTTATAATTAGTTAAAAGAAAATAGCCTTATTCTATAATCATAAATTTCTAAAAGCATAAGTTGCTATTTTCTTCTGAAAAAGGAACTCATTCAACTTCCACAAAGAAAGAAATTTTGTTACCTCTTCCTCTCGCAAAGACTTCTCTACTGCAGCTAATATCATCTTGAAAAAGACATATATCTGCTCAGGTTAGCGAAAAATAATAATTTGTTATGTCTATAGAAGAACTCCAGTCAGCGCTTAAAAATATACTTATATATATACACACAGACTCGTTTAACGCTTCAGAAATTGCCGTCGCAAATAAATTATTGAAAGGTTGCAAAACCTTGCTTATCCTTATTAAACCAGCCTCTATAATGATACAGTAAGAAGGTTTATCTTAATGTATCTTTTTTCTTCGTGGTCAAAATTTTATCAGTTTTTGAAATCAGTATGTCATTATCTTTGCTGATACTTTGTATTTGATACATTTGTCTGTTTGAAGACTTGTATAATTTAGGAACGACGTATTTTACCTCAAAAATGATAAAGTGATTAAAGTGGATTTCTTGTTTGATAAAAAAAGAGAATGTGAAATGTTTAACTGCTTCTACTCGCTATAAGAACTATTTGAGGATGACTATTTATATTTGTCTGGCTAATTAAGTATGGAAAGGTGGTATTTTGCCAGTTAGATAAGATTAAATATCTGCAGAAATTCTTTTTGCTTAAAGTATTGTCATACAATGAAGTGTCAGTAATAAGGTTTCCTGGATATGGTTTCTGGTTTATACAAAATGTGGAAAATTTCTTAAGGATTTCAAAGTTATTTCTCTATAGTCTATAAAGGTTTCTGGTGAAGGTTATTGCCAAACAATTTGTATAAAACTTGTATTCTGGTAGATTATAAATGATTGCGAGTTTTCTCTTAACTTCAGCGTTTATGAAATGTTATGTACACTAGGATAACAATCTGGTTCTTATCGGGGAAATTGCGTTGTCAGTTGGCAACTGGCAAAATAATAGAAGGCACTTAAGTCATTGCCCTGATCACACGTCTGCCAGTGTTAACCTTAACCTTTTCACCTGGCGGATTTGATGCTTTCATTTGATTGGTTCAGTTGGAATTTTAATGACCTCATTATCAATGACGTGATTCATAAACACAGATAAACCAATCAATCTCAAAGATCAAAATTCTTAATTTGAAAAGACGCCTTTAATATAAGTGCTTAGTGTAAAAAAATAGCTTTTTTTAAATATTGCTGTAAACATAAAAAATATAGTTTTATCTGATGTAGATTATCTATCAAAACAACAATTTCTTAGAAATGTCTGTTCTTTGAAACGACGGCGCGAAAAAAGAGTGAGAGAAAGTTTCTGTGAATAAATCAGCCATAATTCAAAGTAAAAGATAGTAGTACAATACTACAAGTCAATAGCAGACCTCGAAATAGTTCATGCGTCGCAAATGTGGATAAACAGTGACATTTTCCCATGAGATAAATCAGAAATGAGATTAAGTTCCTAGACACAATTATTACTTTTATTGTTATAAATTGTAAATTCTTTTCCAAAAGATAAATCAGAAATGAGATTTAGTTCCTGGACACAAATGTTACTTTTATTGATCATCTGGTCATCAGAATAATTTTGCATCTTGACAGAGTATGATAATATGATCATGACACCTGAAGTGGAACTATTTCTAGATTCAGACAAATTTTGCTATGCTTTAAGTTGTTCATTTTTTAGTAGGTGTTGAATAGAGAATGATGAATGATAGCAGTATCAGAGATGGTTGTTGCATACTGTACTGGGTATTGCGAGAGAGGAATCTGACATAGATCAATTATTCATGTTTATTTACATTATGAAGGGAGCTGTCATCGTGTTGTTAGAAGAATTTGTGAACAAATAAATCAGAGTTCTAGATTTTTCCCTGAATTCACCTTAAATGATAAAGGCAAAGACAAAGAATTTCTCCCACAAATATTCACATATTCACTAGGTAAAATGACAAAGAAGCAAAAGATATTTTATAAGTTCTAAAAATAATTCAACCATATGTTTTTTGAAATTTCTCGGCACACATAACTGTAATTATGACATCTTATCGATTGGAAAATAAATTATAATTTAACATAGACTATGATCAACTAGTTGGTTTTACTTTTACCTAAGATGGTTTTTCCCTCATTCTTCATTTTATAATCTAAATCTTAAATTTGCAACCACCCTTTGCTTTAGAAACTTAACTTTCGACTGTCTATTGCAATAATAAAAGAGCAATGATTTAGTTTGATTTCAATTGTAGTGGATTCTTAGAAAATACAAAACAAATCGAATGGTGGCACGTTTAATCATCATTGTATCATGAAGAATTATACATTCTACTAAACACTCATGACACTTCAAGTTTGATACTAAGATCATAACATTTTTTTTTCTCTCTTTTCAATCTTGCAAAATTTGACGCGATTTAAATTTGAAGTCTATCATGATCTAATATTTTGAATTCATGACAAGTCTGTCCTGATAATAAATTGTTGACTTATAGTTAACGTTAAATCTGTTCACGACATTGTAATTTTTAAATTTTTCTTTGAAATTATTTCTATTTATTATTCATTTTTATTTTTTATTGTTAATTAAGAAACGAAAAATGTCGAAGACAATAAAAAACAAACAGTTATGTGAGGTGTGCATTTTGAAGAATGTCCATTTTCATGTCCATTCTTACCCACGTTTGAAGCTGATGTCTATCACGTAATCAAATTGAGATTCTTCATTCAGTTGTTTATTTTGAGGTTTATGGTTAAACAAAAATCACGAAAATAGAGAAAGAGCAGAGAAAGCAGAGAAAGAGGGGACATCCCCCATGTCTTGCAAATTCGTCGGTGAAACATGAAAATCTTGTCGGTGAATTTTTAAAATACTTTTTGTCGGTCTTATTTCTCATCATGCACCGACCAAATTAGCAATGAATATGACAAAGATTATTCCTTATTTATAGACAACTTTGAGGTATTGAACTTTTATCTAATATAAATTATGAAAAGAACGCTTCAATTAGATATATAATGAAGAAATATTTTTTTAGCTTTTAAGACATATTTTACATATATTTGGTATTGGTGTCTGCAGAGCTGCCCGATAGAAAGGTTTAGGAAAATAAAAATGGCTGAAAATTTTCAATAGAGCTAAACATATATTAAAGCAAGGAATGCATCTTTTTTCCATATAGAAAAATGTGAATTTAGTAAGCTGTCAAATAATGTTGCTACAAAACTTGGAACTTTTTGCAACCATAGATGCCGTTATGCATTTGGTCATCATTTCTTTTGATGTTTTTCCTACCTATTAGATAATTTTAAGTCAAATAATTCCCATTAAAATGTCCGAATCAAGAAGAGAGTTACCGAGAGAAATATCGAACCCCAATAGATACGAAGGTTTTCCTCTAAACCGATTTTACTGCAAGAACAACAGCCTCACTGCAGCACACCAAGGATTAGACCCAAATAGAATGTTAGGGAAATTAAAAGTTTCAGACTCAAGATATCCCTGATGATCTCGCTGCTGACTTGGATAGAAAAAATCTTTTTTGGGATTTTCCTTTATATAAAGAGCATGATTCTGGATCAGCTTATATAATTCATGAAAGTTTTCCTATTATATGATATAACTTTAACATTATTTCTAACCGACATCTCATTGATTTTGAATTTAAACGTCTACTGAGAATACAATTTTCAAACTAATCTTAATTAAACTGTCCACAGTACAAATAACTTTGCTAATTAAGCTAGTAGACGATAAAAGAAACACAGCCATAGTCATTTAAGATTACTCTATTGATTTGATCCCAAGGGAATCTTGTTTTATTTCTACGAATCAATTCATGATAATGGCGGAAAAAATTAATCAAAATTATTCAAATTCTCGATTTGTTTGATCTTGGATGTGCTAAAGGTGTTCGCCACTAGACTTTTTGACGATCTCATTAGATATTATCGCTAAATTTCGGTTACTTCATCGTTTGATTAGTTGGAAGTTACATTATTAAGAATCTAATCGGTTCATGTAAAAAATGTCACGATTTGTACGTTTGTTAAAACTATAAATATCAAATACATTTTTGAGGGAACCAATCAATCGGCTAAATTAACCAAAATCTAGCGACGTTCTCATTAACTTTTAAAAGGTCGTATTGGGATATGATAAAAGCAAAAAAGGGTATAGCGGTTACAAAAGAATAGAAGAAGGCTACTGGTGTATTATGATGAAACATGGCTGTTTAATGGCTGTAAAGACCTTTTTGGGGCCTCCTACGAATATTTTTTAATGTTTAACAGCAATAATTGTTTTTAATCACGAGAGAGTAAAGAGTTAAACAAGGGATGGTCTGGAATATATTAGAGGTATTCATTGAAGAATGTCTAAAATCTAATTTGGTGTTAACACCAGTGGTTTTGGAGAATATATCTCATGAAGTACTAAAAACAATGTACCATACTACATGCTGTACCACCAGAAGCGTATCCAGGAAGAGGTATAGCAGGCCATGATCTAAGCCTCTAAAAAAATTTAAGAATAAGAGGTCCTGTGATTTTGGCACAAATTTAGAGGCCCTGCATTTACGATAAAAAACCGTTATTTCCTATCCATTTAGACTTTTTTGATGAAAAAACTTATGTAATACTTATGTAATAATACTTATGTAATAAGATCACAAAATATACTATGGTCTCGTCTATTCAGTATTTGAAAGTATCATTCTCGATGATTATACACACATAAAAAATAAGGCCCGCTCGTCTTAAACCACTGCCATATCATAGTATACCTTATCACAATGATTTCTACTACTAGTAGTTATTATTGTGTTGGTAGGGATTACAATTAGTACTATCAGGTCTAATTAAGCATTTAGATGCGGCAAATATAACACCATGTTTTTCCCAGGGACTCAGCCCTTTTTATTTCGGTTTTCATCACGTCTTACTTATCACGTCTTGCTTATCTTGTTTAATTTGTAAATTTGTTAATTTGTGTTAAAGGTAGGTTAATCCAATTCAGAGAAGATCCCCATTTTGTCAGATATTTGTCTTAAACATTTCATTTGTGTTAACCATGTGATAATTTATAGATTTAGAAATAGTCTTTTCGCTAATGTATTGACTGGAACTGTCTAATTCTTTTAAATTAAGGTCTATTTTATTTTGGCGTAAGGTTGAGAAATTCTACTGAAAAACTAGCATGTGTAATAAATGAATGGGTATCTGACTCTATTGTTGTCAGAATAATCCGCGTATTTGACGAACTAGAACTTGTTATATTGACTAATCTGATGTAGCCGTATCAAAAAACAAAGTTAGAATGACTAAATGACCTCAAATCGACTTAGTCAAAAAGACCAATGTTATTCAGTCTAATCAATACGATTATCTGGATTACCCCATTTTACCTAATATTGGTCAACTATGCAGGCATTTTGACAAATATAGGCTCGGTACTTGTAGACTTGCGATGGCACTAAACCAACGATTTCTTAGAAAAATGCATTACGAAAGTCATAAATAACGAAGGAAGAAGACCTGCAGAAGACATGGCTTTATATGTCTGTATGTCCTCTGTATGACAATTGGTCTAAAATACACATGGTCAAGTACGTCTGCGGTATAGAACCTTCATACAAAGTTACAGTATTTATACATGCATTGACTGCATATGCTAGCGACACAAATAATTTTCTGTTGTAACAATTTCTGTGAAATCTGTAATCAATTATTCATCAACGGTCTTGTGGTTTTTGTCAAAGCAAAAGAATTGTTTTAAACATCGAGGTAGCATCAAGTCGCAGAAAGGGTTAACTTTGACAGTGCAGTGCCAATATTAACAACTATTTTTTCCAACAAATTTGGTAAATCCTTATTCCTTACCTACTTTCTATTTTTAACGACACCGATATTTTTTATAATAAATACAGCTGTTCATCATCTTTTATGACTTGTAAGGGAACGTTCAATTATTACCTAACCCCACAAAAGCCGATTTTGAGCTACCTACCTACCATATGTAACCAGACGTAACTAGAGGCCATATACCTATTTTCATGTTACGTAACCTTTTAAAAAAATTTGTACCATTAGTGACGAAAGAAGGCATTCAACTAATGATCATCTTCCTCCCAAGTAGCAAGTTTAATTTATTAATTCTTCAAAACTGTGCATGAGCTTTACGATATGGGTTACGTAATAATTAGAGTAAAAGACGATATGAGTAAAATGTCTACCTACCATACATAACCGACCCACCTACCTACCATACCAAAGTTACGTAATATTTGAACGCTCCCTATATTATGCCTGCTGTAAACTCTGAAAGTGATTTATGTGCAAAAATGAATATACCATTGACTAAACATTTTTTTTGATAAGAATGATGCGTTTAACGGTTTACAAGAATAATTCACTGATTTATAATACTGCACCAATCCCATGGAACCCGTAGGACTACCTGGATATTCTTTTGCGGATTTTAAAGAAACCTATTAATCTATATTTCAGTCCTGGTTCATTTGTTTTCTCAAAACGTTATTTTACTTTTCATATCATCATCTCAAGATGCATATGTAGCACCATATGCAGTCTGAGTCAATACCGTGAAAATATATAACTTGATTATAGAATTAAGAAAGGAAAATCAAATCCCTGAGTCAATTAATTTTCGATGGATCGACATTTCTTTTAAGAACTGCAAAAAAAAAACACAAGTTGCTAAGCATTAAAGAAAGTTTGTGACGGCCGAGTTAACTTAAACGCTCATATTTTAGTCCAGTCATCCCACGTTTGACCTGATATTTAAACTTTTTTGGGGACCGTTATTATGTCTATTTCCACCAAAAAAAAGTCCCAAGAAAATT
>JAUKPT010000222.1:0-23042 GCA_032273505.1 Nanomia bijuga | reverse complement strand
CTTCTCATTATTTATTAATGCGATATGTCAACTCTATGAAGGAATCGTCGGTTTTTGATGAAAAATGGCATGTAGGCTAGTTTTGGCACAGAGAATCCAAAAATGGCATTGATTTTAACATAATTGACGTCCTTCTCATTATTTATTAATGCGATATGTCAACTCTATGAAGGAATCGTCGGTTTTTGATGAAAAATGGCATGTAGGCCAGTTTTGGCACAGAGAATCCAAAAATGGCATTGATTTTAACACAATTTTTATCCTTTTTTGATCAATATTTTGTTTTTATCATCATTGATCAATGCGAAATGTTAACTCGATGAAAAAATCCAAGGTTTTGTAGGGTAATTTAGATTCTGTGATTCCAACCAACATCTTAATATACTAGACTGAAGTAAAAAGCTTGCATAAAGGAGTTGAATGTGACAGAAATCGGATGTAACAGTGCACTTTTACCTAACGACACAACGCGCAGTGCTCTCCAGTTTAATGTTATTAAGTAATGGCGACCTTCATCGTGCGTGTTGATTGCGCTGGTCACCCTTGCAACAATTCATGTTATCAATCAACATTCCAATCAAACAGATGAAAAGATAAGTCTGAATTATTTTCTTTATAAATATATATTTCAAAAACATAATTTTAGTTTTACAACATCTAAAATAGTTGGCAAACCGTAACGTGTTAAAAACTCCATAATAACGTCGAGGTTCAAATAGCATTAAAAACTCTGTATCGATGTAAAGCTACTTCTATTAAAATAAATACTATATGATTACTTTTGGCGTAAAAATTTAGCGAAACTTGTAAATTTCGTGAATATTTTACAAATGAATGTAAAGACGAAAAGAAAAAAACAGTTTATAAGTTATTCGTCCTTAATCGGTAATAGAAAACAAAATGCAAAATTTCACGAATTGATTGAAATTTTCTTTTTCAGGAATTACAGTAGACTCTCCGTAACTAGAACGCTCTTAGGGGGAATCAAAAATTGTTCGAGTTGTAGCGAGTTATATGAGTTTATTAAGCGAAGGGACCAATGGATTTGTTCGACTTAAGGAGAGATTCGAGCAATAGAGAGTCGAGTTATAGTCTACTGTATATGCCACAAAACGTGATGCCAGCGAAAGTATTGGTCCGCGAATGTTTCTAAGCCTAAAATACCAAGTGAAGGTTAAACCTACTTAAAATCTAGTCTGAATGACTCCAGACTTAAATCAAATGTAAAATCACAAGGATCTTAAGTCAAGCTAGAAAAAACAATGTTTGGCTTTTCCTATGAACTGTCGAGACTTGACCATCTCATCTTGACTTCAAATGGGGAGTTAAACTCCACAAACATTTTCAATTAATATGGACTACTTCCATATTTCAAAAAAACTCAATAAATTGCTTGAAAAGCACTCCTGAAAAAATGGAAACACACAGTAACAAATTTCTAGGTAAAGAAATATCCTCGGGAGTAGGGTAGACAGGAACTTATTCTGCGTATGTCACGAAAATTCAATTTTCAATGTCGAGGTTTAATAAAAAATGAGGTAATATTTAATTGATAAGATTATGAAGGACGTTAATAAAAAATATTTCTTATTAACTTCATCATCAAAAATGACAAGGTGTCCTTTAATAATCATTATCTTCCATCAATTCTGGCATTTTTATCACATAATTAATGGGAACTAACCCAAAAATGTCTTAAAATCGAGAAATCTACCCGAATTTCTTCCCATCAAAATTTCTCCCCTTAGTTGAACACTGCAAATATTAAAGGAGATGAGAAAAAAGGACATACATTCTAACATAATTTTTCCATCATTGTCGAGTCCTCAGTTGTGCTCATCTGGAAACCAAGTGAAAATATTGGCTCCCCATGGATTTAGAAGAGGGATTGTCCAAAACAGTGTTAAGTGGGGTTTGTAAAAAAAAAAAAACTCAGTAGTCTTATTTTTCTGAAAATTCATTATGCATAAATATTGAAAGCCATGGTCCTAATTATGATAGAGCTCATTTTGACACCAAACCATCCAAAATATGTGTTTTATTGTAAAACAGTTATCACGAGACAATGAAATAACAACTTGCTATTTTCTGACCAGAAGTCATCAAATTTACCTTCTCTTGGAAAACTATCAAAAGGTGCCAATTGATGATGTTCTTGACAAAAAAATGTTGAATTTAGGCAATTGAAAAAACTTTTGAGGTCTGTTGAATTGATTTTCAATGCATATTCATTTTGCTATTTAACAATATTCAAAAATTTTGTAGGTTGCTTTTTTTACACTCTTGTAACTATGGTGTGACCTGAGTTTAGGTGGAAGTGATGTAGAAAGGATCGTCACTAAAATCTAACAAAAACAAAAATATGAGACTTCTCCTCCATTCTTTTTTTGAAAATTAAGTGCCTGAATGCAACATAGCGAGTACAATACAGCTGGGTTTTTTTTAGCCCCCAATGAATTTCTTAAGTCTGTTCACAAATAATTGGGGCTTATTTTTGTTCTTGCTCTAAAATTTTCATTTTCTGCTGATTTTCTTTGTTTTTTTTTTTGGCAAATGAAAGATATAGATAAGGTAAGCATGGTGGAAAAACAAAACAAAAAAAGAAAAATAATTCAAAGGTAGGAAAAACCAAGATTTGCCACTTGAAAAATACATCAGGATGTATCTTATAAATTATCTATCTATTAATATAGCACAAATTCATTAGGCCACTTCTTATTCAAAATAAAATTTCCAGTAAAACGACCAAGAACTGATTTGTAAAAAGAACTTACCGCTTTATGAATCAAAATATATCTAGGATTATTATAAGACGCCCGTCTAACATGGAAAATCAAAAAAAAGTTTTGACAGGATAGGACTTGACTTGCATGCGTTCTCGGCCTTTTTACGGGAAATTTTGAATTAAAAGTAGTAATGAATTTATGCTAGATTAGATCGAGAATTTAGATGCATGCTGATATCTTTTATGGAGTAAAAATCAGCAGTTCTCTACTCACAAATTTTGATCTATGTTTTTCCAACCCTTAAATCAATCTTTTCAACTTCTTTTTTCCACCATGTTAACCTAAGTAACTACATTTTTCATTTGTCAAAAAATCTATGAAAATCTGTAAAAAAGGAAGATTCTATAGTAAAAACGAAAACAAGCCCCAGCTATTATTGAACCGACTTTAGTACATTGAGTCATTCTCGAAGTATTTGGAGCTACTTTTAAACGGATCTTGAGTGATAATCTGATAATCAGTGACAATATTTGTCAGACTGCAAGTACAGTTTGTATAGGACGCCGTCATGATCTGTTTTTATCATGTATAAATCATGTTTTATACAGAAAGTTCACTGAGTATCCTGTCGGGTTTTTCTCAAAATCCAGATGCCATTTTATCGTTTGTTTTATTTTTTCGTCGCTTTTTACCGATCACCGGTGGTTATTTCCATCATTGCATTTAATAGAGGTCATGTCATTTTGTACCCAATTAGTTTTAAGAGTTTTTCGCAATGTTGAGTACGTTGACACAAATTTACTTTCCAAAGTATCTGCAAATGAAAACAAGTTCTCATATGCTTTAAACTAGAAGCCAAGTACTGATGTACTTCCCCCTCAATTTCCGTCAGCTTTGGACGAACAGGAAGGGATGTTTGTTTTCTGAGTAGGCACTTAAATAAATTTTGTAACAAAACATTCTCTTAATGGTTGATATAAAAAAGGGGGATTAAAGTTTGTTTCGAAGTCTTGGTAGTATTTTCAGGTTTTTCAATAACTCTCCTAATTTCCATTCGTTTCACCATCTTTTTTCCAGTTAGTAGTGAATACAATGCACTACATTATACCTTTGTCTGCAGTAAAAATAAGTTGAAAATGTATTCATTTTTATTCTAGCTGCTTCCCTTCCAAAGTTACGGCGAGTTTGGTCACACCCGTTTACACACTCAATTTTGTCCTTCGTTTAACAGTTATTTTCCAGGTATTTCCATGTCAATTAAAGTGTTTACCACTGTCCATAAGGAATAACATGATAACACAATTCAAGGGCATAGAACTGAGAAACAAGAAGAGTAATGACATTCTTATGATCAATAGAATACTACTAAAAATGAAGGGATAAAGATACATTACTCATTGATAAAAGTAAAGGTAAAAGCATTGGGAAAAAAGTTTCAGGTATTTCCAGGTAAAAATATGAAACAATTGAATTTTCCAGGTATTTGCGGGAGTCAAAAAATATTCCAGGCATTTCCATATCTTCCAGGTGCTGTAGACACCCAGTTTTTGCCTGAACTGAAGTAACGAAACTTGTAACTTTGCAAGGAATGCAGCTAGAATAAAAATGAACAAGGTTTTGATCTTGGTGGTGTAATTCCTCAGGTCGTTTTTATTTTTCTTTAACTTCCGTTCACTATTTTTACTCTAGACAAAGGTATAATGTAGTGCTGTGTAGTCACTACCATGCAACTTCCATTCATCATTTTTACTCCAGACAAAGATATAATATTGTGCTTTGTAGACAGTACCAACTGTCAAAAATCTGATGAATCAGATGAAACAGATGAAAATTAGGAGAGTTACAGAAAAGCCTAAAAATAATGCCACTGTTTTGGTTAAGTAAGGAAGGGTTAAGAACTCCTTTCCTTAATAAAAGCCATTCTATTTTACTGCTCTTTTACTACATACTCACAATTATTCAGACTCCTGAATATAGAATTCAGACAACAAATTTCTGTTTCAATGTTAAATCAAAAGATCTAATAACCAATTAGAAATATTACGAAGAATAATTTCTCATAATACCGAAGCTTATTTATTTTTCATAAAACAATTCAGCATTAAAAATATCAATTTCTATCCAGATTATAAGTTCAGTTGTCTGAATGAATATGGGTTTGAGCATGCAAATCGAGGTTGACAAATCTCATATGGACCAACCATTAGATAACAGTGGTACTTTTAATTTGTTGAAAGCAGACTGAAAATTATCTCTTTAAGCATAACTTAATGTGCTCAATGCAAATTCCAAAAATATTTGTTTTCACTATGTTTTTATTCTGAAATACTAAGGAAAGTAGATTTGTATCAATGTACCATTTACTACTAAAATCACACTTAAAAAATAATATTTATGATATGAAATAACTGAATAAATTAGGACTAATTTCATGTGTTTAGTAGTCATCGTTTGGGCAGTACATATTTGATATTCAGATTTTTCTTTTTTATGACTGTCATATCAAACTTGATTAAAATAATGACAATGAATTTCCTATGGGCTCTTTTGATCCTGATAAATTTCATTCTTGAGTAGGGGTGAGGATATATCCTCTCTAGAACTCTAACACCAAAAGAAAGGTCACACCATAGTTACAAGAGTTTGTAGAAAAGTGAAATAAGTAAGACAATATAAAGGTCAAATTTACTGATAATTTCAAAAATCAGGCCAATTGATCACATGTTTTGATTAATTTTGTCTCAAAATGATTATTTTACAATAAATCCCATTTATATGGCATAGAATGGTGTCAAAAACGAACCCTCTATAACAATCAGGACCATGGTTTTCAATTTTCATGCATAATTAATGAATAACCAAAAAATTAGTCAATTTGGAATATTTTGCAAACACCACCACATTGAACCATCCCCTAAAAATCCACAGAGATCCAAAACTTTCATTAAGTTCCTAAATGAGCATAGCACAGCTGTGTACTCAACTATGATGTTTTCCTAGTAAATTTTAAGATTTAAGCCTCAAAGTCGCACCAATTTTTGAATGAAATTGATTTATCCCTCAGGAGAAATAAGCATGAAGGTAGAATTGTGTTACCATTCCATGTATGTGAAAACTTAACGCAAGTATAATACAAATACAAAAATATACAAAAATATAAAATTGTCGGAGTGCTAATCATTCAATTTGAAATGTTTAACCCAAAATAATTCAGAAGCAAATGTGTTAAGCTGCTTGTCATTCGGCCTTTGATATGCAACTTACAATCCAACATATCATCAATGCCCCTTTTCAAGACTGTGGACATTAGTCCTCATAAAAACTTCTTCAAAAGGAAACAAAGTACCTAAAACAACTTAACAACCTGAATTATGGGAAATATAAAGTTTTCTCTTTTAAAAATCTCTTAAAAACACAACAAACAATGCTTATGACAATGTACACAATGCTTTTTTAATGAAAAATCAAGTGTTTAAAAATAGAAGTGTTCTTGCACTGTGAAATTTTTTACTGTAATTATTAACTCTGTCTATCTAGCCTACTTTAGTTTTCATGAAAATTTGACTCAGATTATCAAAAACAAAGGATATAAAAGACATGGTATTGCAATCAAAAAAAGTCGTTGTGTACATGCCGTTAACATTCAAAAAATAAATATGATAAATATATCTACACATAAAATTCTTTAAAATATTTACAAAAGTTGAAATAAAAATGGTGAATATCTTTAAAGCTAGAACATTATGCATAAACTAAGCATCCTTGCTTTTTGAAGAAAAACAGAGACCTGATTTTGGATAAGTTTAAATAGCGTGTATAAATCAAAACAGAGCCCAAATATGTAATTTAATTGTCTATTTTGAATATGGATTCAATTATGTTTGGTATGAATTATTTAACCCTATCATGATCATCAACACAACAGCAATTTAGATGAATTCAACATTCCATCTTAAAGACAATATGGCGGACAAAACACTATTACTCAATCGTTGAAAAAATGTGTGGAATACATGGTGTTCTTACTAAATAGGCCCAGACATAGTGCAGTGAATTTTAGGAAAAGTACCTTCCCAATACTTGAGTGACATCAAATTTTCAGGGAACTTTGGTATTAAAGTCACAATTTTAATATATCAATTTGGAAAAAAATTGGTTAATTATTCATGGAAATATTGGGTGCTTTAGGTTCGGACTTATTTGAATATAAAAGCCAAAATAGAAATGTTTTCTCGATATACTTTTGATAAGGCTGAGATATTATCATAAACTTTAAGTGTGCAAACTTTCATTGCAATTGGAGGTCCCAGTGAAAAGATAAGGGAACACAAGGATCACACAATAAATTGATTTGATTATAATAATAATATCTCAGCCCTATTTATAGTAAACTGAAAAACCATTCAACCAATTTTTTTTGCAGGCTTGACTTATTTAAGTTGTGACTAATACCAATGCTACCAGAAAAATTCATGTCACACAAGTATCGGGAAGGTACTTTTCCTGAAATTCACTGCACTATGTCTGGGCCTATTAGTCAGAACACCATGGCAGAATACCAATGAAATCAATATATTGTTGATTATTCTAGTTTTTTAATATCACATTTTTGAGTTCTGTTTCTTTCTTGACATCCAACTATAAGACCAAAAAAATATATATGTGGTTCCAGTAACATTGACTCTCACTAAGTCAGGCTACTGAATGTTTTGCAGTAGATTTTGTGATGAATAGGACCTTTGACATGTCGAACACAATAAAGATGCTCAAATATTTCACAATTTGAAGAAAAATAAAATCTTAAGATTTGAGAAGTTAAAAAAATGTCGGAACCACATGTCTTTTTTTGGATTAAGAACAAATGAAGGAATTTTAAAACCGTAGGAAACGAAACTTTAAAAAGAATAATGTAGCCAACTTCTTTGCAACATTAGATTAGAAAACTTTGACTCAAGTTTCTTTAAGAGCTAAAAAAGAACGAAAACAGAACTTTTTGAATTTCTTTTTATAAGACTAATGTCAGAAAAGGAAAGCCCAACATCTTAACATATTTCAAACATTAGTCAATGATTCAGTCTTAAAAAGGCAAAGAAATTGACTACATTAGATATACACACTTTAGAATTCACCAGATAATTACATGAACAATGCATAAAAACACACCAGATGATAAAACCTAGGTACACGAAAATACATCACAATGGATTGGCTGTTGGGCTTACGTCAATCTACCGTGACACAAAATCGTATAGCATTTGCTAAATCAGACATGAACCAAATTTATTTCAAGTAAGCAGGCAGGGGTTCGAGATGATTTTGTAGTGATGCTGACTTCCAAGATAAGCATACAGTTAGTGAAAAATTCTAGTTGCCTAAAAAACATATTTCTCAACTATGATTCACTGACAACTTGTCAACAAGTTGCATAAGAAGAGATCAATAATTTAGAGGTTGCATGTCAGTAGAATACCATGGTCTTATCATCCTATCTGGTTGCATCTACTTGTGCAAATAACTAATTTTACTAGTAAAATTCTAAACTTATCTATTTTGACACAGTGATGAAGAAGTTTTGCAAATACATGATGGATATTAAATTATTAACACATTTACTCACAATATCCGCCTAAGTAACTTTCAATAACGCTTTGATTAAGAGAAGTTTTGTAAGCTACATACCTCGCAACTATTCTCTTCAAGGAAATCAAACTGATGAAGTCTAAAGTAGGAAATGTAAAATTCTTAAAAGTCATGCCATTAGGGACTAGAGATTGAGTCGAGTCATCGTATAAAAACTTCAGTAATGCACACTCGAAACATTTTACTATCATGAAAGGAACATGTTCCAATAATTTCTTCTCACTTTTATAAATCACTTCTCTTCTAAAAGAGGCTTTTCTCATGTCCGACTGTCCCAAAAAGGTTTTTATGTTTCTGATTCCATCAGTATTTGACTCTAAGAAATAAAATGATCTGATATCTTCCTTCTCTGACATCACGAAATTGGCTATCTCAACACACAAAATACTGTCCATAGCACCTAATTCAAAGCTATTATAACTCTCTTCTATTCTTCTGAGAAAGACCTTGGTGTTGACAATCTTCTTCTCAAATAATATGGCGTCAGAAGCAATGTAGTAATCAACAGGGGAGGAAACACAATCTTTCAAAATTTCAGCAAATGTACAAATATTGATTAGACTTTCCTTCATACCACAAAGGGACTTACTAGTTGGAAGCAAGTCCAGGGATCTTCCATAAATTTGAAATCTTGAAAGACAATCACTATTTACTTCAATTCGGTCCATATCTATGTAATTTATTATTGTGGCTATTGCTTGACTCCTATGTTTATCCTTTATTACCGAAAACGAGAATCCATGTATTTTGACTTTGGCATTTGAAACTAAATTGAAAATATGAGCTAATCTTATCAAAATTTGCTCAGTCAAAATACCAAACACAAGACACTTTTGTTTTTTAGAATCAATAAGGAGGATTGAATTGGTGAAGTCTATCAAAATGTATGGGCAATGAATCTTATGAATCTGTTTTAATAAGCAAGCAGAAGATTTTGAAATGAAAGAAAATGTAGAATCAAAATTGTAATAAAGAACTTTGTCTTTAAAACAAGCATCTAAAATAAAAGGGAAAAAAATGTGTGATACAGTACCTTGGGACAACAAAATTTCAAAATTACAAATCATTTTACTATTCGAGATAAGGATATTTCCTAAACACCCATTGAAAAGTAATGTTAAGGATTTCAATTCATTTTCCAAAACTAAGTCTCTACAGTCGTTTACAAACTCAAGTTCTTCTGATCTTATCTTTTCAGGGTTGTTATTAGGTGTGAGAATAAGCATTTTTTCCCCTAACATAGAAGGCATCATTTGTAAACTAGACAGTTTTGAAACATCCATTTCATACCATCCTTGGTTGAAAACTGCAACTTTGTCTGCTGATATAATTGCACTTATAGTATACAAGCTTATGAATTCAGAATCATCAAATAGGTTAAATGCACAGTCCATGTCAAAGGAAATATCATGTGATGTATGGATGATTAATACATCAGAAATTACAGAAAAAATTAGTTCACTAAGATCAAGTTCATCATCACACTCATTGCAATTGATGACATCAGTTGACATAAGACTTCTTATTTCTCTTCTAATGGAGTCTACAGAAAGAGTGCCAACTCTCAAATATTTGAAGTTTTTCACTACTTGGATCTTTTTTTCACAAATCAAACAATCTCCTTCAAACAATATATCACAACCAGAATTAAAGTTCAGTCCCAGGATAGAAAAAAATAGAAACACTACATCAACATTGACTAATGAATCAGTGACCACAATTTCAATTAATTTTGTTTGACGAAGAATGTGTGACATAAAAACATTCAAGACCCACATACTTAGTTTCAATTCTTGTTGATCTAATTGCGACCAAAAATAATGCAAATAATCACTAATAGAGCATCTTGAAATACTGTACTTAAGTGCAATAATAGCAAATAATAATGAATAAGGGAGAAAAGAATCATAAGCCTCAACACTTTTTATGTTTTCATAAAAAAATATATAGCCATCCGAATCTAACAAGTTACCATTTTTGTTCAGTTCAACCAATTTGTCATCAACTTCAAAAAAAAATGTCTTATCATAACCTACTTTCTCACTAACGCTGCATGTAAAGTGACCACTATCAATTGACGTGCCCTTGTGTGATATGACTGTCTTCAATTGATACCTTCCTGATGAGTCAACCATAAGCTTAGACAAATCTAGAATTGAATCAGGCTCAACAGTGTTAGAAGACTTACAACCATCACCATCATACCTCTTGACATGAATCATTAGAACAGTAGGCACATTCTTCATCATCTTTTCCTGGATTGAACAACTGCTCTGACATTTTTGACATATATGATCATTGAGGACTTCATCGTCAAAGTATCCTTCAATCAAACGAGCTAATCTCTTTCTACCACTTTGTAGTCCAACACTTAAACAAATTTCCGAAATCTCAACATCAAATGAATTATTGCATTTCATACATGTAGTTTTTTGAACAATACTGATGACCTGGTTTTGATATAAACAATCTAAAGATGAAACTGTGTTTAAAATGAATTGCATTGGATCTTGGTGTTGACCTATCTCAATTGAAGTTCTGGAAAAAAGATTATTCAATAAAACTGTTAAATCTTCAGATGAGAGCGTATCTGACCTAGCACTAATGTTTACAGATTTGAATATTTTTAAGAGATCATTTGACATGTCACTGTCGTTCAAAATTTGGTATGACCCGAAAAGATGGTTATATGAAGCAACAGCTGCATTAAACCAACAATTATTCAAGGGGTTGTCAAGGCCCTTATACAACTTCTTTATTGCTGTCACAAGTTTGCGATCAGCAATATTGTATTTGTGTTTAGATGATTTAGGTTTGGCAGGCTGCTCCTTAGGTGACATGGGCATGGTTGAATTATCCTCTTGAGATGGCACTTGTGGAGTGGTGTCAGTTGAATTGTCATTAGGAATAGAATTTGGAGGAGATGAAAAATCCTGTTGAACATGTTGATCATCTAAAGAATCTGTTAAGTTAGGAAATATTGCGCGTCCATACTTATCATAATCGCATATAACTCCTTTCAAAATTTTTTTGTTTAATTCATCATTTCTTAAAGCCAAAAGAATTTTGACAACAAGCACATGATGCAGGGGTGACATGCAATCCAGAAAATATAGATTTTTTGATAAAAACGAGTTTAATTGCTCTGCTGTTTCAGTTGAGACACCCAGCATCTCTTTCACATGACCAGTCCTTCTTAACAGTTCTTTCTTTTGCTTTGTATTGCGCTCATGAAATTTATCATAAAGCGAGAGTTTCTGTTGGACAAGTGTAATGGGATGAACATTGGTTCCTTGTAGATTCAAGTCCCCGACACACCTTAACCCTACCCTTGACATCCACGGTAGACTAACTTTAGGTAATTTCCCCTCTGCTGCCAACTTCACATTTGAGTCTGTTGGCTCTACCACCCTACCACTAAACGGATTAAAAAAGTTGGGTGATCGTTTATTGACATGGGCAGCGACCATGTGTGGTATGTCACTTATCACAACATTTGGTGGATGTTTGAGGCTAAGCAAAATGTCACCAATATCTCGAGGACTTTCAGATTTTAGTAGGAACTTAATAGAATAAACAATCCCATGCGGGCATGTGGCACAAAGGACACCTCCGCTTGCATGTCTGATCTTAAAAAAAAATTTGTCAATTGGAACATGTGATGCAACTGCCGATTTTAGTTTGCTAATCATTGATATTCTCGTACATTCACCGGTCTTAATTCCTGCCTGATCACATACTGCTTTTAACACAGACCTGTCTTTATCAAACAAAGACTCCAGAGCTTCTTCCGACAAGGATTCTAAAAACATTTGCTCCTCTTGATCACATTTGCCTTTGAGGTGTTCAGTATTCAAAACTAAATCATTGTTTCTGCTTTTGGGTGGTATAAAAGGTGCCCAATTTTCTAAATCTGGGGAAATTTTTGACGCTGTTGTGGTCTCTAATGTATCTGATATAATGACCTTTCTTAAGTCATCCCAAAATGTTTTTGAATCTACAAGGTCATTCAAACCATATCCACTTGCCTCTTCGAGTTTAAAACAGCACTTTCTGTTCACGTCAAAATTTAAAATCACAGGGTGATACCCACATAAACAACATTTGAAAGAGTTATCAACTTCAAGCATAGCAAAAAATTTATATACACATCTGCGCACATGATCAATGTTAACATTTATTTTGTAATGTCTGTTTAAAACCGAAATTTCTCGATAAATAGCTTCATGTTCGAACATAGAATTTCGCAACCAGATCAAATAATCAAAACTGATAAAGAAATGATTATTGAAATTAAAAATCCCACTACTTATATCATTGTACCAGAAAACTTTACTACAGTTATTGCAAAATTTACTCCAAACTTCAGATATGGTCTTAAATCCTAACCTAGTTAAGAATCTTATTTCTCCTGTTACCTGCTTAGATTCTAAGGGTTTTTTACAATTGTGACAAATTTTTTCACTGGGAATTAAGATCAGATTTGGTTTAAAAGTCTCAATTAATGAAGTTGGCTCAAAATCTATAGTTTTTTTAGTAAGCATATAACTGATCATCTCATCTGATGAAGAGGCGACAGATTTAAGGTTAAATGTTGGAGATACTGGGGTGCTTTCAGTTGAATCCATTTCTTGTATAATTATATCTGGGGAATAACAATATAAATACCACTTCACGACTGATTTATGAATACACCTAGCAAAACTATTAGGGATACACTTGCAGAAAAGATTGTGATATTTTCTGTCAAACGTGACAATAAATCGTTCAATTTTTGATTTATATGATTTCTTACCAGCATATACACTCAAGAATATATATCTAGAGACTTTCTCTCCACTAGGGAAAAATGAACCAATGAGAGTATGACCCCAAGCTTTGGCTTCATTACTAAGAGCCATTACATTTGATTTTGTGTCTTCGGATATCCTACCACATTCAATTAAACGATTTAGTGAATCAGGGTCCAAAGTGACAGGTATTTGTTTGTAAGTGATGTTAGGAATTGACCTTAAGTGAATACACTCATGGTATGTGTGCCCAGACATGCCTGCTATTGTCTTTTGATTAAGACAATCTTTAGACTCACAAAAAACAGTGGGTGCATTTGGACCTATTAAACATTTAATTACATGTACTGGATGACCATTTCCTTTTAGAATCTCACGTACAAGATATACACCTCTATTTGCATCTACCAAAATACCGTCATGAAAAGTAAATATTTGATGGTCGCTATGAGCCCTTTTGTTGTGCATTGCTAAATTTTTTCTTAATAATGTTATCGAACATTTCTCACACTTAATCTTACCTTTTTCAATATCAAAATCTACACCAGAATTATCCTTATCTTGCAAATTAGAATCTAAATGCTTTAAAAGACGTGGAAATCTGTCAAAGGTTTTATCACAGCAATGACAGTGGAAATGTGAGCCCTTATCATCTCTGCAAAACTTCTTACATCGCCTGTAAATATTTCCATCTTGAACTATCTCCTTGTGTACATTGAGTGCATGATGTGCCATTCTACATGGTTTTTTGTTTGAAAAGTCTTCACAAAGCAAACATCGATATGATAAAGGATTTGCACATTCTAAAACATCTTTCTGATGTTCTTCAATGAAGTGAACAACAACATCTTGTTGTGCGAGGCTTGTAAAACTACATAAAGCACAAATAAAATTACTGCAATCAGTTTTTTTATAGACTGTATCCATGTTGGCACACTATGCACTAGTGTACACAAAGACTACACATAAAACTAAAAACACTAATTAAAATAAAAAAAACTAAAATCAAAATATCCATTCATAGCATCCATTCCATATCCTAAAAAAAAAAAGTTAGATATAGTACATAGTAAAACAAGTTGAAAGCACATAAAGGCAGATTTAATATTGATACAAAACAGAACATTAACCAAAAATATGAAAAATTAAGCAGCTAACAGCACCATTAATTCTGTTCTAAAAGTAATGATACATATCAGATAATTTTGGTCATAACTCCCTTTATTTTCAACACTTCCCCTAAAACTTTTACTTGACTTTTAGAAGACAAAAAGCATTATAAGTACTTGTTAAGAACAAAAAAAAGAATTATCTTCAATGGGAAAAATAAAGATAAAAAATGCAACTTCAGTAGTTTCAAATATGGTACCCAAAATCCACCCCCTTGATCGAAGCATATTGGTATTGTACATTAATTTAGAGAAAGGATACCCCTATCTTCTGCAGTCACTGAGTTGTAGCCTTCTGCAATTATATGCAAGTTTCCTGATTTCCATATGTTGAAAGACAAGTAAAACCATAGAAGACATTGGACGCAATCTGATTGCCCTGTGGTGTTGTCAGTACTTTACATGGACATTCTTAAAAACCAAAACAAAGAATTGAAGTAAGGTTGTTTGATTTGTTTTGATAATAGCCACTTTCAGCTCTACTGCAAATCACATACTTTCTTTTGAGTCATTTGTTACTTATTAATAAAAACAACAGCTAACAATGTTAGTTAAAATGGTTTTGTGCATCATTCCAGATTTGCTGATAGAAATATAAAAAATTCAATAGTAGATTTAACAATGCAGCACTAAGTCAAAACATGACTTGACTATTGGTGGGGAGGGATACCAATCCTGAAGGATGTTGAGGTCATACATGCCAGATTTTGAGTATCCTGCCCCTAAATCAAATGCTTCCTAGACTGAATTCCATGAACTCTTTGCATGACATACCTGGCACAGAAGGCCAGACATTTCCAGACAAATCCTTAACTCCAGACATTTCTTCATACTGTAGCAACCCTAAACATGTGATACTATCTATCTAAGATAATTTTGATTATTGAATAATGAAAATGTCTAAATTTCCAAACAAAAAAAGAACAACACAGATACTCACTGAAAAAGGTATATCAAAAAGTTGTTGGTACAAAATGTACTTAACATCTGAACCCAGCAACTATCAGAGAAAAAACAAATGTTTTACGCAATATTGGTAAAAATATTATTTTAGCTGATTTTAGCCAATTCAGGCATAACCCCAGGTATAATTGGTCAAACATGTGGCATCAAAAATCATCATATACACAAGATGTTCATGAGATATGATTTGAAAATTGGCACAATCTGAGAGGCTTCAAAACCAGATTTTTCCAAGACAAGAAATTCTCATGAGAACATACAGAACATTTTGTTGAATAAATTCAGAGAATTTCAGTAAAATCTTATTTCTCGATTTCATCTAGAAAGATATGAAGAATCATATTTTCTGAACTTTATCCCAACCACACATTATATAAGATAAAATACCTACCTTCTCATGGGGGAAGGGGGGATGGTAAACAGGAAATTTGAACAATTGTGATAAATAAAGAAAAGAACAGAAAATTGATATTTAACAGTGAAGAATCAATGCATAAATCATATGATTATCAAAAGTATGACAAGTATGCAAGCATGACACTTGACAAAATCCTTTTACATAATCTAGCATTTAAGACAGGTAACATAAATTAGATTTAGCATATCATTTGTACCTTTTCTGTTAGCATCTTGCATCTTAATATATGATGCAGATAAAATACAATATCTTATTCTAGGAAATTAATAATCGATGATAATTATGAGCATGAAATTAACGCACAATGATTGTTAATTTCCTGTAATAAGTAATATGTTCATGTTACTTACAGGACATAGAATGAAAATGTTTTTTGAGACAGCTTCAATAGGATTCATTCCTTCCATTGATGATGTATTTTTAGATTTCATCACTTCATCTGTCTCTTTCATATTGATATCCTTCACACATTGCATTCTATCTTTCGAAATTTCCTCAATATCTCTAGAAGAAAATGATAAGGTATGACAACATATAGTATGATATAAGAAATCATGGATTAAACTATTAACCAGAAGAGTCAATATAGATTATTGAAAAAAAAAGAACTAATAAAAATATTATTACTAAATTTCAAACATAGCTACAGCGAAACTGCCTAAGTGAGACTCAATTACTTGTATGATAGTATAGAACTGCATTGAGTTGACCGACTTCACTGAGATGACCACAACAAACTTGAGTCTGTAACTTACTATACTTGACTTGCGTGTGTGCACCTAATATGTCAACTAAACTTAAGTTTAAAGAAAATAGTATAAGTAGATTTTTTGCAAATATCGTGATTTGTGATTGAATCATATTCTTTTGTAACGGATGAATAGAAAAATGAATAAATGGATAAAATCATTTACGCAAAAAATTCATTAAGATGTACTTGAATGAAGTTTTTTGTAGTAATGTCAAATAAAAATTGATTGAATTGATTTGACAAAAAATCCTAAATTCCATTACTTTCACGTTATGTCACAAAAAATGTCTAAAAATCGTGTAAACAGCAATTTGATTATTTGTCAATTATCATACTTTATATAATCATTCAAATTAATAGTGCAGTTACCCGCATTTGACAATGCATATTAATTTTATTATTTCTATTTTTTGTAAATACCATTAATATACTATAGTACAGAACGTAACTTGGATAGATGTTTTTTTATCGAATTTAATTTTCACGACTCAAGTTTGTTGTGGTCAATTCAATGAAGTCTGTCAACTCAATGCAGTTCTACGCTACGTAGCTAAGTAGTTAAAATGTCTATACTACTACAGTATTTAAACATCATGTCTTGCATCAAAATCTTGAATATAAGTCTCTTCTCCCTTCCCTGTAATTAGGTCCCTTCAAATTTCAACATTTATGACAAGCAACGAGCGAGTAGAATAGAATATCAAAAGTAACCAATGGAAAGCTCTCAAAATTGGCCAAAGATATGATACCTACATGTGCATGACAGTATTTAAGATAGTCTGGAGTGTTAAGAAAAATGAATAATCAAGATATATGAGGGCTTAAAGGATGCTAAGGAAACTTTCTGTAAAAAGTTTCTTTCAAATGACAAGTAACCAGGTTTAAAAAAGTAAATGAAGTATATCTATTACTTACCTTTTTTCAGTTTTGTAATTAGTTTTCCAACCCCAAGTTATACATTGAGAGCTGTGACACTCATTTTCACACCTTTGAGTGTGATAATTTGAAATCGGCATTAGATGACTTGATTGTTGATACTTCAATACACAAAACACAACTCAATTATAACAAGTTGTTTTAAAAAGAGGGTCGCGAAGCTGTTGCGAGCAAATTTGAATAGCAGAAGATTTCGAATTTAAAAATCCAATACAATGCTAAATCTGATGTTCTATTATTTTTATATTTATCTACTTTTATTGTCTTTCACAACGTTAGTTTAGCTACCTAGAAAAAAAATTAAAATACTATACAAGAGACCATGACAAATGTGTCAATATATCATATCTTATGGTTCAAGTAAATTTCAAATAAAGAATGATAGTTAAGTCTATCCAGGCAATCAAATATTTACATTCAAATCTAAATTTAAATCTCTTGTTGGCAACTTCGAGTGCATACGGAACGACCTCTTCGTCTTTCCATCTTGTAATGCATGCGTCTACTCACGTCGCGCACGTATAGATCCATTAGGAAACTGAAACGAGCACACACGGCAGCCTGGTATCTAGCAAAAAGACAAAATTGTCGATGCCGATTGGTCTTCACAATATAGTACCTTCTGATACGCGCTATTTTCCCAGAACGGTTTTCTTGCTTCTCCACGTGCTAACGAGAAGACGCGTCTGTTTGTGACCTAACTACTTGAATTTATTGAAAATGGCTCGAAGAAATAGTAAGTACTCTCTATTTCTTGTGTGTATGTTAATCATATTCTTGTAACCTTAAAGCTTTCCTCATTCTTTATGTAAGAATCTGTCATCTAGTCGATATCATGTTAAAAGCACGATTATTACTAATTTGATTTGATTATGAATAGATTTCTGTGTGCATCTCACTTACTTGGCTTCATGATTACAATAATGTTAACTCCTTTCTTTATGATAATAATTTTTTGTTGTGGGAAACTACAATTCTATTGCTTAGTGCTCAAGTATAACACTTTTTTTTTTAGCTTTACTCGTTGAAAAGCAGAGGGTCAAGAATGGATGGCTGTCTAATCATAACCTTTTCCTAGACACCATACAGGAGAGTAAAGCTGAGGTACTATTTTTTGGAGATTCAATCGTAAAACACTTCCAAGAAGCCCGGCACTTAGATGTGTGGAAGAAAGAAATTCAAAAAGATGTTCTTTTTGCTGGTGTTGGTGGTGACAAAATAGAGAATCTATTGTGACGTATTCTATTTGGAAGGATTCCAAGATCTGTTGAAATAATAATCGTTCACATTGGAACCAACAATATCATAAATTGCAAACCTCAAGATGTTGCTGAAGGTATGATAAATATCTGCCTCAAATTGCATGAGCGTAAACGCCATGCCTCCATCATTTTAACTGGAATTTTGCCAGGTGAAGGTAGGCCACTTCACAAAGTGGTCTCCGTTAACAATCACCTCAACACTTTCCTATTAAAAAACAACATGAAGATATCATACAAGCCACCAGAGATAAAAGACTGGTTAAACGCAGATGGTTCTTATAACTCGCTTTTATATCAAAGAGATATGCTGCACTTAAGTGTAGAGGGTTATAAGATTTTCACTTTGTACCTTCAATCAATATCTGAATGTTCTGCAAGATCGTTGATTCCACCATTCAAAATACCAGCTAAAATGACTTATCCTACGCACAACTCAAGTGCCATTGGAATGTTTGAAAGGATATTTTAATTTTGAGAACTTGAACAATTAGTTGTTATTTTTGGTAGAGGACATTCATCAAGTATGTATACACAGAAAACTCAAATTTAGACTGCCCGTCCCATTTCTTGTATGTACATGTATGCTTTTTAGGTGAACACTTCCCCCAGTACAAGACCTGGAAATTACAAATTAAGGCTATTGTAATCATAGCTAATTTGACAGAATGAACATGAAAACTAGAAACACTATTTTTTAAGGTCTTAGGATGAGTGGTGTCACTTAATCATTCAGCATTAGTTCAATTTGCAATTGAGCTAACAAATTCAATGTTTCAGGTTAGCTTTAACTTCCCCTACTCTGATACTTTGAAGGCAAAATAACTCCAACTTAGCTCTGCTTGGTACTTCCCCACATTTTCCCACCAATCTCTTTATTTCTTTATAGACTTGATCCCAAATCACAAAATAAAATTTCTAAAACAACTAGTGTGATTGTATACCTGTATATGCATTTTTGTTACAGCCCACTGTTGAAGTCATTGTATTGTTTTTTGACATCTTTCGAATGTCATTCTATCTGAAAATACCTTAAATGAGAAAAAAACTATGTAAAATGCATGAAGAAAGAGCTATTTTATCATTTTTCTCTATTTTTGGGGTACCATTAATCAGTTATCACATTTTCAGTCGAGCTTTGTGGGATTTTTTGTTCTTTGAATAACAGTTATTGCCCTTGCTCTGCTTGTGCTGGAGAAAAGATTAGATTCAAGTGTATGATTATATTTAATATTCTTCATGTAACTGAAGATTTTGGAACCCTATTTTGAATTTAGTAAAAAACAGTAATATCAGGCATGAGAAATGCTCAGGGATTTCCCTGATTTCAGGGAAAAAAATATTTTTGAAAATTGAATTTTTTATTTATATTTGATTAAAAACCCTAAAAATGGCATATTTGTAGGGGGGAGGGGGTGAAGGCGATTTTCAGGGGAAAAAATCTCAAACTGTTCTCATGCCTGAATATGAAGGTAGGATAAAAACTTGTGGACCCCTTGTCCAATCCCCCATGTATTCACCTGTAAGATAACTTACATATCTTGTTATTTGTTTTTGGTTTAGGAAGAATATAGTTGTCATTGTCTTAGGACCAAAATTGTTAGTTGTCATGTTTTGTGGTACTCCTTCATGAGACCATTCTTGAATGGAACTTTTTGCATTTTTGAAGAGTCATTGAATGATCCTAAATTTTAGAACTGGCGTTTTCTGTGGGAATACGATACATGATAGTTAATGGTTATCATCTAATTGATTTCAGTTGTTGAAAAAGAATCATTTGCTGAAAGATTTTGAGTTTTTCAGAAACTATTGTAGCCAGGTTAAATTACCTAAACATTTTTTTCAATGTTGATTATCTGTAATTGGTTGTTTTTATCTTTTTGATAATACTGAACCAAGCAGATCAGTTAAACAGCACAACCAAATTAGACTGTCTTCTTAATGCTTGATATTGATTTCACTTGTCCTTAACAATAGATTAAAGTTAGTGGATTGATAAAGATATCACTATTTGATTTTTTGGGTGCATAGGCTTATAGATTCATAGGTGTCCAGACGGACCTGTTCTGATTTCTTCTGAAAAACTTGTTAGATCTGATTTTTGAGGTGAAATGGAGAATAGCCAAATTTTGGTGAAAACTTTATATGTTTTTTTCAAACATTAGTTTCAAGATTTTCTGTAATTCTCCGAATCTATTCAGCAAAATCTTCTGCATGTGAAAACTGCATGTCAGGAAAAAAGTTGTTTACAACTTCTGTTGTGAATTTTGCAAGAAGGTCTATCCATAGGGGTAGTGTATCTTATGTCACACGACTGTCCTACCATCAATGGGAATGTCCAGTTAGGATTGATAAAGCTTCAATTTTTTTTTGGATTTTCAATTTGGAGTATGATGCTCTAATCAGGGCTCCCACTCGTCCTTTATTCCTTTATTGTCCCATATTTTCTGCATTTTTCAGTTTAGTCCTGCATAATCTTAGTTATGATTGAATTTCATTTGGCTCAATAGAAAATGATTTAAATTGTAGTAAATAGCGTTTGTAATGTTAAGTACATACAGGAATTACTATGGTTAATTGTCTTAGATTTTATGGCTGAGAAAAAACACATGTTATATATAGAAAATTTCTATTAGAATTTATTTTTATAACATCACATAATTTGTAGCCTGTGATTCTTTATATACTTTACATTTTACTACAACAGGAGTACAATGGATCATGGTCTTGCTTTTCTACAATGATTACAATTGATATCTCTGCAATGCAAATTATCAAATTTTTGTCGAGCAACAAAAAGCTCTACTGTAGACATAGACTACAAAAGTTTAAGTTGGTGCTTTTGGATATTAACATGTTAGATAATTATTATTATGTCCCTAAATCATGGTATGTGGAATTTTCTAAAGCATGAATACTAAAACAGTAATTTTGTCTCAATAATGACAATCACAAAATCATACTTGCAATTATCAAAGATAACAAGTCCTGCTGGAAAAACTAAAAAGACTTCACGCATCAATTTAATTCATTCATATCTGTAAAACTTTTCCTTCTTTATGACCAGTGCTTTATTTTTAATTGATCATTGTATCGTAGGCTATTTGTATAGATGTATCATTGATAATCATCTTAGGTTTGGGTGACAGTTGTTCACCCGAGTTGTTGAGTAATGATGAAAACAAAAAATTTGTGACAACTGGAAAATGTTATTCTGCAATTTTTTAGGAAAAAATACTGGATTTTTATATGCATTTTTTGCCAAATGCTAGGAAATTTTGAGCAATTGCTCTGAAAAAGAATAGAACATACTTAAAAATTGACTAACTTGGGTTACTTTTTGTGGATAGTTAATACAGGCCACAAATCAAGGTTCATATTTACTAAACTGATTGAGTTATGTTTGTTTGAGCCACTTATTTTTACCTAGTTAAGTATGGTAGGAACAGAAATGAAGTAATATTTTCTTTTTGCGAAAGTTGATTCATACTTGAATTGTTCATGACAATTTTGATTTGTTATTTATTAAACTCTCTTAGACCACTTATCTTGGAGTAGAACCTACTACATAATACATAATAATTCAGGTTTTAAGAATATTAGTTTACATGTTACTTAACTTGTGTGTATATTTCTAACGTGAAAATGTTATAATATTAATAGTTTATATGAAAAATGTGTTATATTATAGATTACCTCATTGTTAGATTTATTTTCATCTTGTAAATTTTGATTTATATGAGAGATTTAAAATATACTTTCTTAAAACAACTAGTTTTTATTTAATGCATTCTTAACGCACTGTTTTGCTTCAAATGGCTTTTTGGAATTCCTTGCTAGGTTCACCGTCGTAAATTCCATTATGATAATAACAAATCTAGTCAATTAGAGGATTCATTTGATTAATGACTAACTCAAGTATCATTTTTATCAAAATACAACAACATATTCTCACTGGTGACTAAGAACATTGAGAGGGATATAATTTGAGTTAAAGATGATACCATTATCGAATTCTCCATAATAGAATTTTCACGTACACCTTTTTTAAAGGCTTCAATTAGTTTTAAATTTATATTCTATGATTCCTTTTTTCAAAAGAGAGTAACATTAAGTTGACAATTTACATCTATCAAATATGAGGAGGACGTCATAAAATCCCCAAATGATACCGTTTTTTGATTACTGTAAAGGATTTCCGTTGAAATTCTGTAACTCCTTTAAAGAGATTACATTTCTCATTAATGAATAATGAGGACGTCAATTGCGTTAAAATCAATGCCATTTTTGGATTCTCTGTGCCAAAACTAGCCTACACGCCAATTTTCATCAAAAACCGACGATTCCTTCATAGAGTTGACATTTCGCATTAATAAATAATGAGAAGGAC
>JAUKPT010000221.1:0-23204 GCA_032273505.1 Nanomia bijuga | reverse complement strand
TTCAATACCAACTGGTTGGACTTGCTTCATACCGAAAATCTAGGAAATTGCATCATTTTTTGGGAAAATAAGTAGGGTGTAATTTTACACCCCCCAATAAACGACGAATGAAAAAAGCCCAATAAAAATAGGGTTAAGAAATTATTGCGTCAATATGCGGTGCATGTTTTTTCGGGTATTCTTTCTGTTATCATTTTATCCATGTTGTGTTGCGATAATATCTTGAAAACTTTAATCTTTACGGTATTGTGATTAATGTTTGGTAAATAGAATAAAATATTCATCTTTTGTTTCTGTATAAATTACACACATGAAAAATCATTTTTAACACTTCAGCTTTGGTTGACTTAGTTATTAAACCCTTAGAATCAACATTTCCAAATTTGTGCTTCATTGAGCAAGTATTTCTTTAGTTAGAAACCAATTTATCCACTGCTTTCAAAAATAGATGTTATTTTTTATCCATTTTTTGTTTTGAGTTTAAATCGTTATATTTTTGTCCCCAAAAATGCAATTAAGATAGGGTTTCGATTAAAAAGAGGATCAATCCATTAATCCATATCAAGTATACCGAATTTCTATTTTCAAAAGTATAGTCTTCTAAAGAAGAGAACCCCAAATGTCCACAATACGGTTTGATATTTATGAACACGTCTATTACTATCAGACTTTATTCCAACCCACCCGGTTATTATAATGATTTTCCATCCCCCATGTTTAATAGGACCTCTTGTCAATTTTCACATATTTCGGCTGAAGAAGTCAAATTCCAATTCCAATTTGGAATTTGCAATTTGGAAAATTAAAAAGAAATGTAATGGCAGGTAGTTTGTCCTAGGTATAAAAATAGGTTAAAATAGGTTAAAAATATACATCAATGCCAGAGATAAATTTGGTCATTAAAGCCCGAATTAAACCCGAATCTGGGGGGTCAATACGTCAATTTTCACATATTTCAAGGAAAAATGTCAACTAAAAATGAATTCATAAGCTAAAAATAAACATCAATATAAGAGATAAGTATGGTCAACAACATTCGGGCCAAAATGCCCGAATATAGTATGATTTGCCCAGATCCTGCAAAACCTTTTTGATGGGTTTTCAAGCCATTGTTGCTAAGAACTTAAAATTTTGCACCAAACAATCTCCCAGCCTTGATCAGATTTCAGTTTTTGAGCTAGTAATAGCTGATAGAAATAGTTTTTTGACTAAAATGCTCAAATATGGTTATTCGTAGCCCAAAAGATATTTTTTGTTCAATTTTTGATACATATTTGAAAATTACAAAAAATCCTGCATCCAACGACTGATTTCTGACAGAGAAAATAGCAAAAATGCATTTTGACTCGAGTTAAATTTATCACACTTCGGGTTTGAAACTCTAAGCATGGGAGTTTCCAGTCCTTTACTTAAGGGGTCTATGAGGTTTACTTAACATGAAATTGAAATCGAAATTGTCTGCAAATCCCTAGAGTTGACAAAAAAGTGTGTATATGTTTACATGTCCCAACGCCATTCGCATTAAAATGATTTTATCAATGTTAAAACATCTATTATGCATTATTTTGTTTCTTATGAAGTTGACTCTTCTTAACGGGAAATAAATTTTTGCAAATATTTCCATCAAAATTGACCAGCTTCATATTGTGTAGGTCGTTAAAGGGATACCATTACCATAATCTATAATAGAAGGCTGAAGTGAATTATTCATTAGTTCATGTTACAGCTTCTACTCTCTCTGCTAGTGAGGTCAGCCCATTCCGAGTCGACAATTTTCTCTTCTTTCTTACCGTACTTCTTTTCCGCTCGACCATTCGAGAAAAAACCGAATTTTTTCGTCTCTTCGGTAATGGACCACACTCCTCGTGAGCTCTTATTCTCTGCAGTTCAACATCAATCTTTCTTGGAACAAAAAATACAACTACCTCGACAAAAATAATAATAATGACAGCAATTAGTATTGTCCATATAAAGTAATTAGTAGTCACGAGAGGCCCTATGTAGACGAGCAGGGTAGCGATGCATGTCGCTTGTACAAAATCTTTACATAGAGCATCGTATTCGTTTTCATCTGCCTTCATAGAGAAGTTTAGTTCACTATCTCTCTTTCTTTGAACTAAAAAATAAAGTAGAATGATTAAAGAAGAAGATTCTTTTTCGGGGGGGGGGGGTTAAGGTAATAAGCCCGTGAAATGTATCAGGTTGAAGTACCCTTGGGTGTGTGGATGTGCGGGCAAACCGAATGAAGTACAGTAACCCGTTTTTCTAGGGCTTAAATTTCAATTTTCGTAATTTTTACACAGTTTGGGATGGTTTTTAATGCATTTAGAGCATATATTTGCCCGACTAGAGGCGACAAATTATACCGTAAACTTCAAGAAAAATGAAGCTAGAATAAAAATCAATACATTTTTGAGTTTCTCATCAGAGATTATGGACCCCCATGGTATACTTCTAATTTTTTTTAAATTGCAAAAGGAAATGGTTGCAAATTGTTTTCTTCATTTTTCATCAACTTATATACAGTATTTTCACTCCAACGATATATTATGGAGTATATAACTGAGTAAGAACTACGAAAATTGGTTTAAAATTGGAGAAAATAAAAATTTGTAAAAAAACCGCATCACTTATTTTGAAAAATACTTTATTTGGGCTTAAGATTTTGTATTCAATCTAAATTCAATATTTATTGTTGAAAAAAAATGTTCAATATTGTATAGCATTGATTGGCATTGTCCAACGTTTCAAGTACTTCTAGGATGGATTAGCTACAATTCAAATGGCGTAATTGTACCAAAAATGCACGTTATGGGCATCTACAGGCGTCTAAATTATAACATAGTATCTCAATACCTTTAAAAATATCTAGCATCTTCTTTTGGCAAACCATAGAAATAATCGTTCGGACAAATACTCGGCTATGTCACTAGTAAATATAACAAGATGTTTTAGACGAGACACACCCAAAAAGGCAGATATTTCTCTTTTTAAATCTCCTATAAATATAATACAAAGATTTGCCCAGAAATTCCTCCCTTAGACATAACGGATGGAAAGTCGAATACTTTATTGAATGCAGACTTGAATGCAACTCTTCATTATTCATTTGACGGGCGGAAATTCGAACCGTGACAATGAAATGTTATTCGATTACATTCGCGTGAAAAGCCTTCTACGTCAAGTCTACAAAAAATTTTCGTATACATTTCCATACAAATGTCATTTGAAACGTTTAAAAGATAATGTCGCTCTACAAAAATATTTCTGCTTCGGTTCATTCTTAGTTTTGTCTAGCGATCTCCTCCTTTTAGTGTAAGTCTTTTTGTCACTAATATATGACTTGATCCTCACGCGAATTACGTTTTAGACTGAACATCAAGGTGTTTTTTGTGGAAGAAAGCTAGCCATGTCTGATATCACGTTCTTTCCAACTAATGATCATTTCTCAAAATGTGTTCAAATTTTTGAAACTGCACTACAGATTCCTAAAATTATCGCTATTGGCTGTATCCTTCATTGGACTGCCATGAAATTATTGTGAGATCATCTTGTCTGAATTATCATTATTATTATCAATTTATTTAGCGTTGTTTTAGTACAATAGTTTTTCAAAAAATAAACTAATTTACACCACCGAAACTAAAATGTTTATTTAAAAGTATAAAATATGTTAAAAATATGTAAAATCTAATCGAAAATGAAATGAAATAAAACAAAAAATAAACAGATAAAAACAGTTTTAAGAAATAAAATAGGAAATATTTGAATCCACCTGAAAAAAGCTAAGCCAGATTGGTTTCCAGAGACGTACTTTGTTTTTGAATTTGAAAAAAGGTAATTTTTTTAATTCAGTTGGGATATTGGACCAAATATTTGGTTCAATGTGATAAAGGGATTCTGTTCCCCACGATGTTGTTCTAACGTTAAATGTTTTTAAAATATTTTCCCATTGAAACTTGATGTTAATTTGGTGGGGAAAACATGACTCATTATCTGTGGTGAAATGCCATATGCAACTTCGAAGAGTTCAATTCCTAGACTGGCGTCTGATATAGAGTGTTCGGTTTAATTATGTTTTACTGTACAATGGTTTTATTCCTTTTAATCTGTTCTGTGAGAAGTCAATCTCAAAATTAAAACCTTATTTTCTAGTTCTCTCTATTCCTTGCTATATCTGTAGACCATATGTTTTCAAAATAATGAAGACCTTTTTATCACTTTTTGTATGAAATTCAAAATGTACAACCCTGTTGAAGTGATCTTCGAGTAAAGATTTCTGCACCTTGTAATATTAACAATACAGTTCCCACTAAGAGTCAAATCAAAATGAAATAATTTCCTACTTTCTCATCACTGTTTCAAGTCAATCTATGCCATTCGAGAGAAATTGAGTGATCAGTTTGTACCTGACGAAACATGGGCAATTATGTAAATAAGAACTTAACTGTGCTTGTGAACACCACGAATACCACTTCCCACTAATGTTCTAATTCTGCCATGCACATTTCTTTCTCTCATTTAAATCTCAATTTCTTTTCATACCGAATAATGTAATAATAAGTAAATCATAATGCATAAGATTTTTATGGCTTAATATTGAGTCAAGGTTCAACTGAACGACTTATAACCCCTTCATGTATTTACTCTCGATATCGACATCTTTGGGTATATGCTTATCTACGTCACCTTCGCATCAACAGAGCATAAATGAAAGAAATCTGGTCACACCTAACAAATAAAAACTTTCTAAAGAGCCTTTTGAATACCTAGAGATTTATAACTGTATCTTAAGTGCATTAATAAGGTGTGATGATGAAAACTGTTGACATCTGTCAAACTTTTACTTGTTTCTCTTGTTTATACAGAAATTGCCAGACAGCGTGTTTCATCATGCATAAATTGCTGACCATAAATATTTTCGTCAAAAAAGACGATTTTCTGATAGGTTCATGATCTGGTTTAGAATATGCAAATCAAATTTGCCTGATTTGTTATTTTACTTGAAAAATGCAGTAATTCCGCGAAATCTAGTAATCAAAATGTTCTCAAAACCTTTCGAATATATGATACCGTTATAAACTTCCAAGAAGTTAAGTGTATAGCATTATCTGAAAATATGCATGGTACAAAGATATTATATTGAAGTACATGTACTTGAGGGTCAGAATGTCAGTATGGGTCAGAATGTCAGTGTATGCAATTAGATAGAATGGAGTTAGACAATGTGAAATCAACTTTAATACACAGTATATGACCTGTGTTTACCTTATAAATCAGTTTTTTTATTTTATCTAGAATTCTTTTCTTCGAATTATGGATTTTTAAGTGCATGTGACCAAAAATGTATGAGAAAAATAACGGTTTTCTGCATTTTTGAAGATAAGTCAATTCATAAAGAAGCATTTGGAAGAGTCGAGTTTGAAGTATATTCACAACAAAAATCTAAGTGTTTGGTTTCGTAGACAACTCTTACTGTACTGTATTGTCTTTTACCACTGATATTTGTTATCTCAACTTTATTGGCGGCATTAATAATGATATTTGGCTCCGCCCATCGATTCTAAACCTCAGCTAATATCTCCATAAAGTCTTGTTTGTTGAATTTAAGTAGCGAAAGTCAAGTTTTCCTTTTCTTTTTCTTTTTTCTTTTTCGGTTAATTTGATCAAGTCGTTATGTGTAACCTGTGCGTTGTATGAACTGAACTCTACTGTATATTTGAGTCTTGTTAGATGAAAATGTTGATTTCATTTTTAGATCATTAAAGGTGACTAAATTACCTGTTATATTGACTGTCATTTTTTCATACAAAAGATTAAATAATTGAAATAAGTTGAAAAAAGTTTCTAGTGGTAATAAATGATACTTGCATGCCATCTGGTTCCACTGTCACGCATGTAATTTCTTTTTAAAGGTTTCTTTGGACTGACATTCTGAGGCACAAATCATCAAATCATCCGAATTGCTATATAAATCTATTTAAAAATCAATAAAACCATTTTGGAAGAAAAGTTAGAATCCTTGCTCATATTTTGGTAAGGGTATCAAGTTTGTTTCGCTCTGCAGTCAAATATTATGTCATATCAAAAAAACTATGACATTCTGATCCTCAAGTATCTGTATTAGAAATTTTGATTGGTTGTTGGTTTGTAAATCAAATAATTAACCATCTTTTATATTTTCGGATTATGCTTCATGTATCAAAAGATTCACGATTGCGACAAAAAACAGCTTAAACAGGCCATTTAAGAATTCGTAGTGGAAATAAGCTTTTTGACCCAGTCTTGCAACACCTATAATCGATTTTTTTTAAGAAGAAGGCAGGAATTCAAAAAGGAAAGGGAGGGGCAAAGAAAAAGTTGGTTTTTATCAAGCATCAATAATGTTATTTTTTTGTAAAATGTCTTAAATCATTGTAAATGCTAATGTTATATTATATTGATATTACAAATCGGATGGTAACTCGGATATTTTTGCAAAAGTAATTCTTCGCAAATGCCATCACAATAAGTATTCCGGTGGCCAGGACAGTATTGCAATGGTAACGGTGAGAAGACCCTTAAAATCATATTTTATACAGATCAAACGCAAAAGGATAGAATATTTTAATTGGAGACCGTATAAGACGCACTCAATTAAGCGCCTTTCCTTTTTTAAAAAAGCACCCGATCAATCGCCCTCCCAAATAAGTGTCCATGGGCGCTTATCGTCAAAAAGATCGTGATTTTAAATCTAATCGCCCGGTCCAAAACAATTTATGTGGCTCTTTAAAGAGAAAGGACACCCTTGGCAATATTTTTTGATGTCAGTTTCTTTTTCCCGTCGAAGAAAAGGAAACAACTAAATAAATGCGTGCTACATTGGGCTTTTGAATCAATTCAAACTATACTAGAAAATATTAAACTTAATCCCGCGTCTCTGCCACGTGGTTTCAGTTCGTTATATTTGACGTCAATTATGATCGGCGAACAATATAGACCCGAACGTCAATCAAGTCATTCCGTTATTACATTTTGACAATAGCACACTGCATATTCTGCAACGATTTATAATAAACAATTAATCATGGCTGAAGGAACACCAAAACCAAAGACGAAACTATTTATTCCACCTGGATTTCCGGAAATGTTGGAAGCGTTTGTGAGTGAAGTGTTTAAACAAACACCGGAAGATGTCGAGCTGTTTGCTCGTGATTACTTTCGAAATAAAATGATCGCAAAAGGAAAGATACCTAATGTCAAAGAAGTGACACAACAAGTAAATTCTAAACCTGATGCCGTTGCCCTTCCTCCGAATAATGTGGTGAATGAGCTTCAAAAAGTGAATTCAAAACCTAATGCCGTTGCTCCTCCTTCAAATGATATGGTAAAGGAGCTTCAAAAAGTAAATTCTAAACCTGAGTCCGTTGCACTTCATACTAATAATGTGGTAAATGAGCTTCAAAAAGTAAATTCTAAACCTGATGCTGTTGCACCTCCTCCGAATGATGCGGTGATTGAGTTTCAAACAGTAAATTCTAAACCTGATGCCATCGCACTTCCAACAAATGATGTGGAGAACGAGTTGCTTCAAAAAGTAAATTCTAAACCTGATGCCGTTGCACCTCTGCCAAATGATGCGGAAAATGAGCTTCAAAAAGTAAATTCTAAACCTGATGTCGATTTACCTCAGCCGAATGATGCGGCGAATGAGCTTCAAAAAGTGAATACTAAACCTAATGCCGTTGTACCTTCATTGAATGATGCGAAAATTGAGCTTCAAAAAGTAAATTCTAAACCTGATGCCGATTTACCTCAGTCGAATGATGCGGCAATTGAGCTTCAAAAAGTGAATTCTAAACTTGATGCCGTTGCACTTCCAACGAACGATGTGGGTAACGAGTTGCTTCAAAAATTAAATTATAATCCTGATGCCGTTGCACCTCTGCCAAATGATGCAGATAATAAGCTTCAAAAAGTCAATTCCAAACCTGATGCCGATTTACCTCAGTCGAATGGTGCGGCGAATGAGCTTCAAAAAGTGAATTCTAAACCTGATGCCGTTGTACCTCCACCGAATGATACGGAGAATGAGCTGCAAAAAGTGAATTCTAAACCTGATGCCGTTGTACCTCCGCCGAATGATGCGAAGAATGAGCTGCAAAAAGTGAATTCTAAACCTGATGCCGTTGTACCTCCGCCGAATGATGCGGCGAATGAGCTTCAAAAAGTCAATTCTAAACCTGATGCCGTTGTTCCTCCGCCGAATGATATGAAGAATGAGGTTCAAAAATTGAATTCTAAACCTGATGCCGTTGTACCTCCGCAGAATGATGTGAAGAATGAGGTTCAAAAAGTGGATTCTAAACCTGATGTCGATTTACCTCAGCCGAATGATCCGGCGAATGAGCTTCAAAAAGCGAATTCTAAACCTGATGCCGTTGTACCTCCACCGAATGATACGGATAATGAGCTTCAAAAAGTGAATTCTAAACCTGATGGCATTGTACCTCCGGCGGAGAATGAGCTTCAAAAAGTGAATTCTAAACCTGATGCCGTTATACCTCCACCGAATGATACGGATAATGAGCTTCAAAAGGTGAATTGTAAACCTGATGCCATTGTACCTCCGGCAGAGAATGAGCTTCAAAAAGTGAATTCTAAACCTGATGCCGCTGTATGTCTTCCGAATGATGCGGAGAATAAGCTTCAAAAAGTAAATTCTAAACCTAATGCTGTTGTATATCCACTGAATGATGCGGAGAATGCGCTTCAAAAAGTGGATTCTAAACCCGATGCCGTTGTACCTCCGCCAAATGATGCGGAGAATGGGCTTCAAAAAGAAAATTCTAACCCTGATGCCGTTGCACCTCCATCGAATGATGCGGAGAATGAACTTCACAAAGTGGATTCAAAACCTGATGCCATTGCATCTCCTTCAATTGATGTGAAAAACGAGCTTCACGAAGTAAGTTATAAATCTGATACCGTTGCACTTCCTACGAATGATGTGGATAACGAGGTGCTTCAAAAATTAAATTCTAAACCTGATGTCGTTGCACTTCCGACGAACGATGTGAAGAATGAGTCGCTTCAAAAAGTAAATTCTAAACCTGATACCGTCGCACCTCCTACAAATGATGTTGTGAATGAGCTTCAAAAAGTAAATTCTAAACCTGATGCCGTTGCACCTCTTCCAAATGATACAGAGAATGAGCTTCAAACAGTAAATTCTATATCTGATTCATTTGAATCTCCTCCAAATGACGTGAATACCGAGCTTCAAAAATTAAATTCTAAACCTGATGTCGTTGCACTTCCGACGAACGATGTGGAGAATGAGTCGCTTCAAAAAGTAAATTCTAAACCTAATGCCGTTGTTCCTACGCCGAATGATGCGGAGAATGAGCTTCAAAAAGTAAATTCTAAACCTGATGCTGTTGCACTTCCTTCAAACGATGTGGATAACGAGTTGCTTGAACAAGTCAATTCTAAACTTGATGCCATTGTACCCCCTCCGAATGACATGAATAACGAGTTGCTTCAAAAAGTAAATTCTAAACCTGATGCCGTTGCACCTACTCTAAACGATGAGGATAACGAGTTGCTTCAAAAAGTAAATTCTAAACCTGACGCCATTGCATCTCCTCCGAATGGCGTGGATAACGAGTTGCTTCGAAGATTAAATTCTAAACCTGATGCTGTTGCACCTTCTTCGAACGATGTGGATAACGAGTTGGCTCAAAGAGTAAATTCTAAACCTGACGCCGTTGCACCTCCTTCAAATTATGTGGATAACGAGGTGCTTCAAAAAGTAAATTCTAAACCTGATGCCGTTGCACCTTCTTCAAATGATGTGGATAACGAGGTGCTTCAAAAAGTAAATTCTAAACCTGATGCCGTTGCACCTTCTTCAAATGATGTGGTGAATGAGCTTCAAAAAGTAAATTCTAAACCTGATGCTATTGCACCGAATGATGTGGAGAATGATTTGCTTAACAGAACATCAACACGGGAGGTTATCAACACCCTTCAAGGTGATTCTGCTGAATTACAACAATGAATAGAATATATATTTTAATTTAACGTAGATAAAATTGTTTTATATTTGCATCTTCACAATTTCGGTCTGAAACACTTTCTTTTATTTGACGATTGTCTTGAGGCAGCCTGATGCCACCTAGACAAAACTATAATATCTCTGTTTTTTACATCTTAAAGCATTTCTTTTGCTCTCATTAGTAGAAAACCTTGTCTACGTGTCCCTCTATAGTCGTCCACCCTTATTAGTTCAAGACAGCATCTCCGGTGGAAGTAGTGCTTTAAATGACCATATCCGATATAAATTGTGTCAATAAACGTCATAAACATTTACACTATTTGAGAATCAATCTACGCGAGAATTAGTCCATTAAAATTAATAGATTTCTATTCTTTGTAACAGGGTAGTGAATTTTGAATGCTCATTATTACAAACTAATTACTTGTTAATGACCATGCTTGCTTTAGAAGATTTCTTAAATTAATTCAGATGATATCAAAACTCGCCGGCAAAAGTTACATTATAAAAGTTATATTTTTGGCTTTTCAAGTGGATTTGGGTTTTAAATAATTTTGTCTCCAACACAGATTTTACATACCCCCGCAATACTCCTCATGTCTTTGACGAGGCATTTTAGGTTGTAATCCCCAATTTTTACCGTATACCCTTGCGTCGCACCCTTAAAACCGCGTACATAGTTAGCAACAAAAACTGGTTTTACAGTTATTTTTGTTGCTTGAGGGAGCGTATGCAATCGTCGTACGATAAAGACTTTATGTCACTTACGAGTTTTGTGTTCTTCTTGAAAAATATTCCCCAAAATGATTCCAAGTGGGGCCCTACTAGAGAAGTATACAATGTGTTGACTTGATCTAGCAGAGCGAACGACTTTTTGATTAAACCAAGGGTTACATTAGCCTTTTTATAGCAGAAGCTGTTTGTTTGTGGAACTTCAAATCAGTGTCCATGATGACCAAAAGGTTTTTTCTTCATTGGTGTGGGTTAATATGTTATTTTTATACTTTCCTCAAGGATTATTTCTCCCTTTGTGTAAAGCCTTGTATTTTGAAACCTTAAAGGGAAGTTGCCACTTATCAGACCAACTTGAGAGAGAGAGTTATTGCATTTCTGTAACCTTTTACAGTTGTTGTGTAGATTCACTTTATCAAAGACTTTAGCGTCATCTGCAAACAGCAATTACCAACCTGTGACAAACCATTGGTAAACAGGATAGGGCCTAGAACTGAGCCTTGGTATGCCACTGAATGAATAGATCCAGTTCTAATATTCAACTCTTACACATTGCTTCCTATCATTAAAACTGCTTCAATTCAAGCCAACGTTTTTCCAATGATACCATTCTATTTAAGCTTTTTTAATAGACACTGATATGGAAGGCTGTCAAAGGTCTTGCCCAAGTCTGTGTAGATGGCATCCACAGCATCGCCTTATTCCAATATAATGACCCTCTTCTACGCATGCTAAATGATTAGTAACGTAATTATATAACGGAACAAAGCCATGCTGCTTGGTAGAAATCGAATTATTCTTAACCATGTGGTTGATTATCTCTTTTAATAAAGATTCCATGATCTTACAAATGATAGATATGGCCTGTAATTTCCCGTCTTATGGATTTGCAGTTACATATGCTTCTTGTCAGTCAGCTGGAAAAGTTCAATCATTCAAGCTTTTTTGAAGAAGAACAATATCTAATTTTTCGTTTGTAAATACACTAGAGAAGAATTTGGCGAGGACTTCAGCCAAATCTGTTGATGTCTAAGACCCGTTCGTCTTTTAAATATGTGGAATTATCATTCTAGTTTTGGTCTTAGAACTGACATGACCAGAACCACGACATAGCGAACAAAAGACAAGCATTCAACTCAGAGCATTTAACAAACACGCCTACAGTTTCAAAGATTCGATTGATTTTTTACATGAAATGAAATCAATGCTTATACATGGTTTCAATACCTACTTTATATACGGCCTGATTTGTTACAGATGAAAATTTGATATATGTTACCGTACCCATGGCCAACATGTATAATTAAGCTGGCCATGCCGTACCCCATTTTTCTTGAATATAAGGCCAAAGCTAAGTTGAGGTTTGCGTCACAAGGAAGGAAAATCCAATGCGCTATGCGCATTATTTGAAAAAAACAATTTATTAATGCTGAAAGTACCTCTGTCCTTACTACATTCAATGTGGCAATAAACCTATTTTTTAACATTCCACCGGTATGTTTGATATGAAGTCATTCATAACTCGAATATAAGAAAGAAACAGTTAAAACTCTTTATATTATGTGACTAAAATATCAAATTTCTTAAAATTGTACATATTAGGAATTATATAAATCATATAAAAATAAATAGACAGGTTTGAGCCAGGAAAAATCTAATAAATTGAGGGGTCAAACTTTTTTCGCATGGATATCATTTGCGGGTCCATTCTGAGTCATTTTTACCGTCCACCGGAAATATTTTTTTGGTACCCCGCTGGCGGGCGCAATTACCCCTCCCTTTGACCAAAAGTTGAGTATCCTATGATATTATATATCAATCGAAAGGAATTTTATGCTGATTATTAATCACATTATGAGTAGGATCCGTAAATAAGTGAAACAGTACAGTACGTGTTTGGAATGAACTTTATGACATGATAAGTGTGAGGAAGAAACGAAATGAGTATACGCTACAAATGAATTATTCATTTCCACAAGAACGCCAACGTGTTCAAATGTGCTTCTAGACTCAATAATAGCACCTATTGTGATAAACCGTAAGAGACTTCTTCATTAAAGAGTAAACCTAGTAAAATGTTTTCTTTTTTGGTTTGTAGTGAATCAATACAGATGTTTCTATCTGTAGTTTTGAAGTGAAAATTATCTATTGCAAAATTGTTACGATGAAATGAATGAAAACAGCCATCTCTTTTTTTAACTGAAACAGGAACTTAACTTTGGTGTCCTCTCAACCTTAGTGTCACCTGTTCGAGAAAAGAATATTGGACTGCATGTATGTGCCAAACGTACGTTTATTCCAAAATGTTTTGCTTTTAATCATGTAAATAATGCTAACTTTTCAGAATGTCAATCTTGAAAAACAAGTCAGTATGGGATGAACTCGTTTAAAAAAGAATTTGGTGTTAAGATTTTCAACCATACCATACATGGTGATTTGGTGACTGAAACAACAATCAAACGTGAAACAAAAGTACGTGGTGAGCCAATGCAAGATGGATTTAGTACCAGTGAAGAGACCAAAGTGATGAAGTTGACAAAAGTCAACTAAAAGAAAACTTAATATCTTGAAACAATCAGTGCACAAGGAATGAACACCAGGTGCAAGAAAACGACATGATTGCATTGTTGACCAACTCAAATCGACACTAGACGGACTCATTGACCCATTTTTAAACGGTCCTGCCCGGAAATTGAACAATCAGTTATCAAAGGTATTTTAAATTCAGATGACGTCGGGGAAAAATCCTTCAAAACATTCGTAAAAGATAGGTTAATGGCATCTGGAAAAAAGAAAGTTAACTATTTTGAAAAAATTACGAGGAACAAGTTAAAAACAGGATTAGAAACCAAAAATAATTGCAAAATATATTGACATAATCAGTGATGAGAACTTAGGTCTCTAATAGAGACCAAGAGACCATGTTTCCTGAAAATAGAGACAAGGATGAAGAATTGACGAAATTAAAAATATTACCGTATTTCGATGGAATGGAACGATAGTGGTAAATGTTATTAAATGCAAGGAGACATGGAAGGATTTTGCTGATGTAATGTTTGTTAGCGTATTGTTCCCCGCCAGATAAAGTTAAATGTAAAACTTATATGAAACAGATAACACAAATAGATCGGGGTGTTTCTAACAAGCCTTAAACAGATGATGTTACAGGTCAGGTTATGATAAAAATAATTAATGTATTTCGTGCAATAGAAATGATGCGTCTCTTCACAGCACGCTCGAGATTGAATCATCTTACTCCACTCCCTCTTAGTAGTCATATTTGAATTTTAGTGGCAAGTCCTTCCAGTGGTTGTCTAACCGATTTTTAAAGTATTCATAATTCGTGAGTTGGCAACTTGGCTAGGGAGGGAGTTCCATAGGTCAGCTACTCTGCAGTTGAACGAGTTTTTCTGCACGCCACGATCTCCATCCAGAGGTCTTATCGGCTGGAGCTGATACTTGTGTGAGCGACTAGGTCTATTCCGACGGTGGTAGTATACCGGGATCGTAGATATGAAAGTGCTTGTATGTTTTAATCGTATCTCCCTGTAGTCTACGGTAAGCCAGTGTGGGCAGCTGCAGCATGGTCGTTCATGATACTCCAATTTTCCAAAGCCATCTATCAACTTTGTGGCTCCCTTTTGAACGTCTTCTACAAGTTTCACATATTTTCGGGAAATCCAGAAAACAAGACGGAATTAATTAAAATGTTTTTGAGAAGATGTTCATCGAAAACAGTTCGAAAATATTTACCATACGAATTAGTCATCAAAAAATTCGAAAAAACAGTATTAGTGAACTTCCATCGTGTAATCATATCGAAGCAGATACACGCCAATCCGAAATCTCAAAAAAATCTAAAAAATGATGTAGTCATTAGATGCTCTGATACTGATCTTCTCATGTTAATGTGCTTTGTTTATTAAGATGAGCTTTTAAGCAATAATTGGTTTATGATGATAGACAATGAGACTTTCATAAGTATCAAGCAAATACATGAACACTTTGGTGACGACGTTTGTGATATTTTGCCTGCTTACCATCACTGGTTATGACACAAAATCATACCTAGTAAATGTGGGTAAGATTAAGCCTTTTAAAAAGATGCTTTCAACTAAGTCGATGCATTTGTTAAAGGATTTTGGCAGACATGAAAATTCCTTGATCTTAGTAAGGCACTAAAATTCTTTCAAACAATAATGTACAGTGGAAAGAATAAAAAATCTGTCACAGACACACAAGTTAGAACGTTTACCAATCAAAATAATAAATTGAGTGTTAACATCATCCCTGATCAAGCAAGTATACAGCAACACTTATTGCGGGCTGATCTACAATATTTTATATGGTATCAATGTACAGTGCAAACAATGATTATACCAGATGTTTCTGGACGGGGATGGTGTAAACGATATAATAGTTAAGGTTTATCAGCAACATCCCTCTCCCTCTCTAACAAGATCGAAACAAGACCAAACAAAGAGCGAAAACAGAGAAACTGACAGTAAGAAAAGAGAATTTTATAGTACCATCGAAAATGATTTCGTTTTATGGACTTCTTTATCATCAAGTGATTCGAGCGATTCGGAGTGATGGGATTCAGACGATTTGATTAGTGACGCATAAAGTGACGATCCATACTAGGAATAATTCTTATAATGAACTTACCTGTGTTTTATTGACTTTTTCTGTCGTATTATTATCAACTGTTCATTATTTTTAGTGCTAAAAATATTGCACTTCGACTTTTTCATAAAGCAGATTTTTCCCTGGATATATACCAAATAAGTAATCTAATTGTGAAATAACTCGTAAAAAATCATTTGATTACTGTTTACACGCAATATAATTGATTCATAATTTCATTCAATGGCATGATTCTTCTAAGATTGTGTCAGTTTGATTTGAAATTTTGAGTAAATGCCGTGTCGTGCACGAATGAAGCATGTTCATCAGAGATATTTGGGATATCACACTTTCTGCTCGTTTTCATATGATATAAATATATGTTCATTTATATAAATATAAAAAAGTTATGTAAAAAAACTATTTGCTGACATTATAATTACTTCTTTTTTTTTACCCATGCACTTTTTATGAGTTAGTTTGCCAAGTCAACTAAAGGGATATATGATTGCTCCTTCATCTATTATTCATAAATTGATTTTTATATTACTTAACACTAGTGTAAATAAGACAAAAAAGAGAAACGTATTCTATGCTTGATAACTTTAGAAGAAGTGATTTCTAGACATTATCTTTAATGTGATTATTAATCAGCATAAAATTTTCTTTCGATTAATATATAATATGATAGGATTTGGGGATAATTTTTGGTCAAGGGTACTTGCGCACCCCAGCGGGGTCCCCAAAAACTATTTCCGGTGGACGGTGGGTGGAAATGACTCAGAATAGACCCACAAATAATATCCAATCGAAAAAAGTTGACCCCTCAATTTATTAGATTTCTCCTAGCTCAAACCTGTCTAAAAGGCTTTTGTTTAAAGATTTCACGTATTTTCTACTGAAATAAATCACATACTTATTTTTATGTTAAAGTACATGTACAAATAATTGAATATCTCACGGTTGCCTTGATATTTTTTAACTAAAACTTGGAAAATATCTTGAATTGTGTTGATAATGCTTTATAAGCTGATTCTTAAGGGGGAAGAGAAATTGCCCCCTTTCCTGTCGATTATTGAAAATACAGGATTCCTTACCGCGCCTTAATAATTCATCTTTGCATCTGTAACAAATCAAGCCGTATCTCAAGAATGGGTTGGAAAATGTTTTCTCTGCATTTCGTGCTTTTAAACCAAATTCATGAATACCGTAATTATCTTAATGAGTGCTGGACCGCTAATTTATTTATCTAGCTGCAAAGAGGGGCACTCATTTGAGGAGGAAGCTCATTTAAGCTGAGGCGCTCATTGCAAAATAAACCCTACTAAGTAAATAGAAGATAAGTTGGATACATTTTTGGCCATTTTTAGTCCAGTTTTGAGAGGGTATATAAGCCTTTTGTCAACCTTACAGTAACTAATCCCCCTGTTTTTAAAAAACTCCCTCTCATGGCAGCTAATCATACATATAAATTAGCGTCCTTTTTCTAAATTTGAGCCGAAGCACTTATTTAATTTTCTATCCTTTAGGAAGGGCGGCACTCATTTGAGAGGAGCGCTCATTTAAGACGGGGCGCTATTTCGCATATAGACTTTGCTTCCAATTTTATCTACAAGAATAGAAGAGGCCTCGCAAATCTTGAGAATAATAAGCTAACACCATCACAATTACTAAATTACCTATCAACGTGACATCCATTCATTCAAATAAAGCGTGACGTTTTCTCTTGTATCTCAATTTTCCCTAATTTCCCACTGTTAACTTTTTCATCCATTTCGTTTTCACCCCAACCGTTCTTACCTAACCAGTTAAAAGAGAAAGAGGCTTGAATAGTCCCCAAGGTGTCCAAAAAACAATAGGGAAAAACATGATTTATTTCTAAATAAATTGTTTCTTGTTCTCTGCTGATTCTCTTTTCTGAAACTCTTTAAAAAGCTTTTTAAGAAGTTTCTTATCTCTCTTAATATTTGATAACAATTCATTTTTATCACTGTTGGATATCAAAAACATCAGGTCGTAAAAAACACACTCACAAACAAATTTGCTTCAATGAGATATCACTTTTTTCTGCCTTCATTCCATATAAGATTTAGAATCTTTCGCTCACAAATACATTTGAAATCAGTTAAAAAAAAGTGGTCTTTTATGACGATGGTCTTATGAAATACACAGCTATTTCTTTGGGTTTTCTGATGCATTGCTTGAAAGGCAATTGAATTATATGACAAAGTGCATATAGGCTCAAAAGATTTACTAAAATCTAGTCTTTAACCAAACTCTTCACCCCCGAGTCCCATATATTTTAAATTGTAAAAACTTCAATCAATATCCTCTTTAGCTATATTCAGATTAGAAAATCATATACTTTAAATAAAGAAAAAGTGTCAATGAGAAAGGTGTTATATCAATATTGGTATCCTTTCTGGCAAGCAAATTCTTAATCCTATCTCTACTGGGCTATTTTAGCACTTTTTCTGACGAAAAATTGCGTGTAAGAAGATAATATATTTAAATAGTGTTTTCTTTACGCACCACAAGCTTCCTGGAATTGGATCCGTATATGTCATGATTCCGGGCGTGTAGGCGGTACTGGGGGAAGTAGCTAAATACTTAGCCTAAACGCAATAGACATTCGATTTTTTCTTTAATCTCGGATTCAGGGCTTTTTCGCCAGTAATATCAAGGGTGTTGCTCAAAGAGCAACACTCAGTTATAGAGATAGGATTAATTATTGTTTATTCTTTATAGGCGAGTATTTTTCCCAACAAAGGAAAATTAACCATTTGAAATTTTTCCATTGCAAAATAAAAAATTGAATTGAATTTTTAAAAGGAAACGGCAATAAAATAGGCTCTTTATGAGAAAATGTGTGTACTGTTGCTAATGGTTTAGTTGTCAATTGTTCTGTTACTAAAGGGAGTTATTTGATGGTTTTAAATAATGTTTACTTACATATTGTCAAAATTGCTTGCTTCCAGAAATTTTCGCGAATCGGTCCACACGCGAAAAGGAATAAATTTTGGCGGATCGGTCAAAATGGACTCTATTATAAGAATAAGATTTAAGTTGAGATATATTGTCAAAAATATGGAACATTTAGCATTCGTTATTCGGTTGAGAGTGCACTCATTCTTGATAAGAAACTGTTTGTTTGAACAAATGTTGTCTACATGCAAGGTTCCTATTTCTTAATTTTGGTAAGTCGTCCAGATCTTCTCAAATCTAGTCCATTCGTCCAAAGTCCAGATTTTACCAGTACCCGAAAAATTAGATAGTCAGTGTTACAAAATGCGAGAGCGCGCGAACGTTGCTCGTAGGAAGCATCATTTTCCTCAAGGAATTATCTCAACCAAATCAAATAAATTGCAGGGTAAGGTTGGTAAGTACAAATCTTATGTCATTATTAGACAAAATCAGGCGGCCAAACTACGTTACAAAGATTTACTTATATAATAATACTGCGCAATTTACAAACATCTTTTATGGCTGAACAAGAACACTGACCCGCTTAAAATATAAAGACAAAAAATGAGACGAAAACCAAAACTAACCTTGTGCTTTCAAAGATGTACTGACGCAGTTGTGTGGTTGTGTGTGAACAATTCGAAGAAGAAAATCTTTTTCAAAACATTTATATTACGAACGCTCATCCGTGCTGACAAAGGAAATTATAAAATATTTATCAACAATGAATTATCAAAAAATACATGAATAAAAAAATTATTTCGAAAAAATTTGCTCGAATTTTGATCCAGCTAATAGCTTTTTCCTTGGATTATTTCGTACAATTTCTTTAACATTTTCTTTTTCCAGACAAATCTTTAGCAATAGTAGTTTGATATGTTTTTCATAATGTGTTTTAAATCTAACAAGCAGTCAGCAAGCACTGTCTATAATTTGAAACTTATGACATAGTTTATGTACGGTTAGGACGATTTGTAAGTGCTAGTATGTTAATAATCACAGATATAATAAAAGAATAAAGTTAAGTTTTATAACAGTAAATATTTAAGAACCAGCTAGATATCAATTTTATTTGATTTACCTCTACTAGGCCAGCAGCAGGTAGAGAGATGTTTTTTCATTTTTCAGCTAAAAGTACCTTTTCTGCCTATGCAAGAATTATTGTAGATGGGACTGAACACGACACTAAACACAAATTTGAAATATTTCCTCATCCTAAATGTGCCCTGTTTGGCTGGTTAAAATTTGACTAAAAGGATCACAAATTTTCAAAATTAATCAGTTAGAACGCTGAAAGTTTAAGACAACTAAGTCTTATGCGGACATTATACGTAAGACTTTTATAAGATCTAATTCCATTAATCCAATCAGGTTCGACAAAAGTCTAACGTATAAAGTGAAACTTGAATGAATATAAACCTGTTTCCATTACGTCACTTTTTGTTTACATTGTGGCATTTTGCCTCCAAGACCGCGCAGAGGTCTTGTAACTATTACAATACATAAAATTGATTGGATGGAATAATGACAGGTGAGTGTGTTAACAAGTTCATTTACATAAATCTATAATCATTCTTTATGATACAAACGTGTACTCTGAAATTGTCGATGCAACATTTGTTCAAACAAATGCATTCATTTTTATAATTGATTTGCGAATTTTATTAACAGTAGAATTCAGTCTCAAACGCGGTTTGGAGGCAAAACATAAAAAAATAATCCATCCAGGAAGGTTATTTTGGTTTTGTAGACTAGAAATAGGTCTATAGCTAGTCGAAAGAATAGGCGTTTATCAGGTTTGGCGCCCTCTGATTAAGAGAGAAAGAGAGAAAACAACAACAACAACAATTTAACAGAATTAAATTCAAAAGAAATAACAACATAAAAGAAACACTATCTATCAACATGTATTTACAATTATAAAAATAAAAGACATCTTTTTCATTTTTACAAATTCAAAAACAAGAATAACATTCGGGACGAGTTATGATAATTTTACAAGTTTTTATAACAATACACCATTTTGGAAATTCAATTCGTTGGTTTGTTTACCTCCTAAACTGCGATTTTGAGAAATGACTTTTAATGGCACGTTTTTAACGATAAAACCCTAGAGGATTAGATGCATTTTTATGCTAATTGGTTTTGACAATAGGAAAGAAATTCTATACCGCACGCAAATTAATGTTTTATCATATTGTAAGTTATTTAAAAATTCACGCACAACTTGCAATACACCTTTAAATGCATGCTGGTAAAAGTTATACCTCAGTATCACAGAAAGGGAGGTAAACAAACCAATAATTTGGATTTCCGAAATGCTGTTTTAATTAGGTAACAATGAATCATTGAGAACAGAACGGCCGAGTTGATTTTCTTCCAACTATTGTCTTTGATCATACTTGTGATCTGGGAGTCGGTCTTTGAGGGATTGTCTACAAAATGTAATTTGAATGGGTGTAAATTGCATCATCGATATTCTGATTGGTTCACTAAAAAAATTCTATCATCATTTCTAACTTTTACAAAACATCATATAATCTCATTTTGAAATCAACCAATAAGATTCTTGATGATATAATTTCTAACCAATCAAATGGCAAATTTACCTTCTACGGGCAGACAAACCCTTAAATTGAGCTAAGTACGTGAAAGAACTGTCTCGGCTGTTTTAGCCAAGGATTGGAACACATTCATGTGATGAATGAGGTTAACATTCAAATTAGTTCTTTCTCATCGAGTTATGAATTTTCATGATTGATGTTAAAATTCTCATCACGTACAGGTTCTTTCGATTTTCAATCATTTCCTCACTGTAGTGTGCGCTAAAAGAAAGAAATAATTGTCCATTATTTTAAACTCCTTACTGAAACGTTTAACCTTCCTCTCGGGCAGACTGCCATAAAAATCGTGAAGTACGAAGAAGCTTCGCACGAAAAACTCTCACAAGAAATAATATAATAATAAGAAAATAGACGTCCTGAGAAAGGGAAAATCTTAAACCCAAAGGTGGTATAATGATGCAAAAATCGGGTGACGTCGAGTCCTTTCTTTAATAGTTAGAGCTAAAAATCAGAGGAAGAATTGTTCTATGGCAAGCTTAAGATAAGGCCCAATATGTAACTGACAAGATTCTCATATCTCAAATTCTAGCTATCTGTAGAACCCCTAATTTTCAGAACCTTTTAGTGATAGTAAAGAATTAAGATCAAACTGGGTTTTATTTTCAACCGATGATAATTGGTGGAAATAATAAGATTTTTCTAAATTGTCTTTGAACGCCAGTAGTTTAGTCGATATAACTTTTATTAAGCTTTACTTTTAGTGGAATGTATTGACTATGGACTACTTGCTTCTGACAAAATTTTATTGAAATAACTTATTTATGAAAATAAATGTATTGAATATATCTTTATTGCCTTTCATATTTACAGGTAATATATCTTATCAAATCTTATTAAATAGAATTCTAATACATCTTTTTTTACTCGACAATTTATGCTATTTTATATCGTTCATAATCTAAATGATACTTTAATTATTGCATTAATAGATGCATTATTTTTGAGCAGCCATTAATTACTGACTTGAAAAAAATACAATGTAAATTACAGTCCCTTAAGCTCTACTTTTGGTACAATGTATGGACGACTTACTTCAGAAAATGTTTTATCGAAATCACTAAATAGTGCAGGATGCAGTTTGTACGAAGTGACCAGTATCCCACAGGGGTGAAGACAATAATTCGAAGGGAAAGGGTGCGACGGATTGCCATAAATTTAATTTGATAAGAGATGGATGGGGGGGGGGTATAAGGACATGGGACATGACAATTGTTTTTTGATGTATGGTGTGTATTAAAATAGTTTGTAGGCCTCTTTTTTTACACCTAAATGATACAGTAGTGTAAAACCAGACTAATCTAAAATCTTTACGCAGCCCCTTAGTACCTTAGTTTTAAGAAAGATGAGTTGAATTTGTCTTATTTTTAAGATAACGGAAGAGCAAAAATTAATACAGACTTGCCATTTTATGACGATCATTTCATCCTGAGAAAATTGAACAAAAAATATAATTTTTCTGCATGTTTTAAAATTATAAAAAAAATAATTTAAGTGTTGTTCTCTCCCACAATTTTTGATAAATTTCTTTTTTATTAAATCAAATGTTTACTAATTGATCAGTGTCGAGACGAGGGCTTTTCTCCAACCCCACCCTCGTCTCCAGTGCTTTTATCCCATATAGCGGCGACGATTTGAGGGCACTGGGTACGAGTTTGCTCCAACCCCATATTTTATAAATCTGTCAGTGATTCTAGTAGTCCGTGATTGGGCCTTATCTTAAGCTGCCCATGGATGTTCTTCTACTGAAGTATAGAGTAAATTGAAAATGTTGTTTCTGAAGAAAGTCTCCACTGAATTAAATTATGGTCCAGAACCAAATATAAAGGTCTGAAATTTGGATACCAGCTGTCCAGAGAAAAATAAAAAAATAAAAAAAAACAAAGCGATACATGGCTCAGAGCCTACTTTAATGTCAGATATTGTCGTGGTCAGAAAAAGTCGAGAAATTCGCGGAACGGGTTGCGCGACATTTTTCAGGAAAAGTCGCGGGAATTAAAAGTCGCGCCATGGCCAGCTTAATTATAATTAAGCTGGCCATGGTCGCGCCGATAAAATTTTCAAAAAAATTGAATGTCCAGATAATATCAGGAATGTGTTACACATCCCTGATAATATTAGAAATCATTGCGAACCGGTCATGATTACAAAGCAAAATTAAGAGTCTAGCTATAAAATGCTATAAAAGTTACAAAAGTACAAAAGGATCAAAACAATCAAAA